>CAJFCY010000406.1:0-15491 GCA_904066265.1 Eimeria zaria
GCACAGCGCACTAGGTGTTGTAGTAGGACGGCTGCGACACGCGCATGCTGATGCTTAATTCTTGAGCGAAAGAATGTGGATGTTTCACAGGAAGTGCGTAGGATGTTTTGCGTGCTGGGCCGTGTGGATGCAGATAGTTGTTGCCGTTCGAAGTACCCAGGAACGGGAAGGGTAGAGTAGTGTCCAGCGAATTGGAACTATGAACCGTAGTATATGAAGGGTTGGTGTTACGGTAAGGTTTGTTGTGAATCCCTGGCTAATGCCAGATGCGTGATTGATTCGCAAGTGGTTGTCTATTTCCAGAGAGGATCGGAGTGTTTGTTGGATGTGTTGTGTTGTACGTAGGCCTTCAAATATGGGTCCGTCCCTGTCTCTGTTTCCATTGTTAGGGCTGGTTTGGTGGGAAGACACGAGTATGCCGAAGGTGATGGGAATTCTGGCCGGCGTGTGAATGGTGGGAGCTGCAAATCAGGACAGCATTTGACGTACACTCTAGCAGCGAGCCGTGGTGCGCGCACGCTAAACCTTAGATGTTTGCGAAAACGGAAGTGGCCGTTTTTCAGGAGGTGCATGAGGTTTGGCCCCCCCTTGTTTTTTCCTTGTGAACGTAGTTGCTATTGGAAGCACCCAAGAGCATGAAGGCTAGCGCGGTGTCCATCGAGGTAGGGATGTGAGGAGCAGTGGTTGAGGACTTGGGGTTACGACAGAGTATACAGTCCTGGCCGATCCTTGTCGACTAGGAGATTTGCATGTGGTTGCATAGTTCCAGACAGAAACTGCATGTTTGTTGGATGCATTGTGTTGGCGGTAGTTCTGCGTGTGTGGGATGGTTTGTTGGTTTTGAGTGTTCGCGCTGTTTGGATAGGAAGCCATCGGCGTGTCGACGACATTGGAACCCTGTTTGAGCGGCCGAATCGGAGAAAAGCCAATGCGCAGCAAATCACAGCGCACTGTGTGTTGTTGTAAAACAGCTGCGGCACGCGCATGCTGATGCTTAATTCTTGAGCGAAAGAATGTGGATGTTTCACAGGAAGTGCGTATGATGTTTTGCGTGCTGGGCCGTGTGGATGCAGATAGTTGTTGCCGTTCGAAGTACCCAGGAACGGGAAGGGTAGAGTAGTGTCCAGCGAATTGGAACTATGAACCGTAGTATATGAAGGGTTGGTGTTACGGTAAGCGTTGCTGTGAATCCCTGGCTAATGCCAGATGTGTGATTGATTCGCAAGTGGTTGTCTATTTCTAGAGAGGATCAGTGTGTTTGTTGGATGTGTTGTGTTGTACGTAGGCCTTCCAATATGGGTCCCTCCCTGTCTCTGTTTTCATTGTTGGCGCTGGTTTTTGTGGGAAAGCACCAACATGTTGAGGATGCCGGAACTTTGCATGTGCAGTTAATTGGGGCAAGAATCGGCGCCGTGCAAAACAAGAGAGAGTGTATTGTGTAGCACCAGGACCGCGACATGTGCAGGCGAATGTTTAGATGTGCGAGGAAGGGATGGGTATGCTTTGCAGAGAGTAAGAAGGAGGCATTCGCGCCTTTCTGTATGTGGATGCAGCTAGCTGTTGCTATTGGAAGCACCCAAGAGCGTGAAGGCTAGTGCGGTGTCCATCGAGGTAGGGATGTGAGGAGCAGTGGTTGAGGACTTGGGGTTACGACAGGGCTTGCGGTGAAAACACGAGCGGTTCTTGTCGACCGGGTGATTCGCATGTGGTTGCATAGTTCCAGACAGAAATTGCATGTTTGTTGGATGCATTGTGTTGGCGGTAGTTCTGCGTGTGTGGGATGGTTTGTTGGTTTTGAGTGTTCGCGCTGTTTGGATGGGAAGACATCGGCGTGTCGACGGTATTGGAACCTTGTTTGAGCGGCCGAATCGGACAAAAGATAACGTGCGGCAAGACACAGCGCACTAGGTGTTGTAGTAGGACGGCTGCGACACGCGCATGCTGATGCTTAATTCTTGAGCGAAAGAATATGGATGTTTCACAGGAAGTGCGTAGGATGTTTTGCGTGCTGGGCCGTGTGGGTGAAGATAGTTGTTGCCGTTCGAAGTACCCAGGAGCGGGAAGGCTAGAGTAGTGTCCAGCGAATTGGAACTATGAACCGTAGTATATGAAGGGTTGGTGTTACGGTAAGCGTTGCTGTGAATCCCTGGCTAATGCCAGATGTGTGATTGATTCGCAAGTGGTTGTCTATTTCTAGAGAGGATCGGAGTGTTTGTTGGATGTGTTGTGTTGTACGTAGGCCTTCCAATATGGGTCCCTCCCTGTCTCTGTTTTCATTGTTGGCGCTGGTTTTTGTGGGAAAGCACCAACATGTTGAGGATGCCGGAACTTTGCATGTGCAGTTAATTGGGGCAAGAATCGGCGCCGTGCAAAACAAGAGAGAGTGTATTGTGTAGCACCAGGACCGCGACATGTGCAGGCGAATGTTTAGATGTGCGCGGAAGGGATGGGTATGCTTTGCAGAGAGTAAGAAGGAGGCATTCGCGCCTTTCTGTATGTGGATGCAGCTAGCTGTTGCTATTGGAAGCACCCAAGAGCGTGACGGCTAGTGCGGTGTCCATCGAGGTAGGGATGTGAGGAGCAGTGGTTGAGGACTTGGGGTTACGACAGGGCTTGCGGTGAAAACACGAGCGGTTCTTGTCGACCGGGTGATTCGCATGTGGTTGCATATTTCCAGACAGAAATTGCATGTTTGTTGGATGCATTGCGTTGGAGGTAGTTTTGCGTGTGTGGGAAGCTTTCTTGGTTGTGAGTGTTAGCGCTGTTTGGATAGGAAGCCATCGGTGTGCCGACGACATTGGAACCTTGTTTGAGCGGCCGAATCGGACAAAAGATAACGTGCGGCAAGGCACAGCGCACTGTGTGTTGTAGTAAAACAGCTGCGGCACGCGCATGCTGATGCTTAATTCTTGAGCGAAAGAATATGGATGTTTCACAGGAAGTGCGTAGGATGTTTTGCGTGCTGGGCCGTGTGGATGCAGATAGTTGTTGCCGTTCGAAGTACCCAGGAACGGGAAGGGTAGAGTAGTGTCCAGCAAATTGGAACTATGAACCGTAGTATATGAAGGGTTGGCGTTAGAGTAAGGCTTGCTGCGAATCCCTGGCGAACGCCAGTTGCCTGGTTGATTCGCAAGTGGTTGTCTATTGCCAGAGATGTTCAGTGTGTTTGTTGGATGTGTTGCGTTGTACGTAGGCCTTCCAATATGGGTCCCTGTCTCTGTCTCCATTGTTAGCGTTGGTTTTTGTGGGAAAACACCAACATGTTGAGGATGCGGGAACATTGCTTGTGCAGTTAATTGGGGCAAGAATCGGCGCCGTGCAAAACAAGAGAGAGTGTATTGTGTAGCACCAGGACCGCGACATGTGCAGGCGAATGTTTAGATGTGCGAGGAAGGGATGGGTATGCTTTGCAGAGAGTAAGAAGGAGGCATTCACGCCTTTCTGTATGTGGATGCAGCTAGCTGTTGCTATTGGAAGCACCCAAGAGCGTGAAGGCTAGTGCGGTGTCCATCGAGGTAGGGATGTGAGGAGCAGTGGTTGAGGACTTGGGGTTACGACAGGGCTTGCGGTGAAATCGTGAGCGATACTTGTCGACCGGGTGATTCGCATGTGGTTGCATAGTTCCAGACAGAAATTGCATGTTTGTTGGATGCATTGCGTTGGAGGTAGTTTTGCGTGTGTGGGAAGCTTTCTTGGTTGTGAGTGTTAGCGCTGTTTGGATAGGAAGCCATCGGTGTGCCGACGACATTGGAACCTTGTTTGAGCGGCCGAATCGGAGAAAAGACAATGCGCGGCAAGTCACAGCGCACTGTGTGTTGTAGTAAAACAGCTGCGGCACGCGCATGCTGATACTTAATTCTTGCGCGAAAGAATGTGGATGTTTCACAGGAAGTACTTATGATGTTTTGCGCGCTGGGCCGTGTGGATGCAGATAGTTGTTGCCGTTCGAAGCACCAAGGAACGGGAAGGCTAGAGTAGTGTCCAGTGAATTGGAACTATGAACCGTAGTATATGAAGGGTTGGTGTTACGGTAAGGTTTGCTGCGAATCCCTGGCTAATGCCAGATGCGTGATTGATTCGCAAGTGGTTGTTTATTGCCAGAGATATTCAGTGTGTTTGTTGGATGTGTTGTGTTGTACGTAGGCCTTCAAATATGGGTCCCTGTCTCTGTTTTCATTGTTAGCGCTGGTTTTTGTGGGAAAGCACCAACATGTCGAGGATGCCGGAACTTTGCTTGTGCAGTTAATTGGGGCAAGAATCGGCGCCGTGCAAAACAAGAGAGAGTGTATTGTGTAGCACCAGGACCGCGACATGTGCAGGCGAATGTTTAGATGTGCGCGGAAGGGATGGGTATGTTTTCCAGAGAGTAAGAAGGAGGCATGCGCGGCCTTCTGTATGCAGATGCAGCTAGCTGTTGCTATTGGAAGCATCCAAGAGCGTGAAGGCTAGCGCGGTGTCAATCGGAGTAGGGATGTGAGGAGCAGTGGTTGAGGACTTGGTGTTACGACAGGACTTGAAGTCCTGGGCGATCCTTTTCGACCGGGGGGTTCGTACGTAGTTACGTAGTTCCAGTCAGAAATTGCATGTTTGTTGGATGCGTTGCGTTGGAGGTAGTTTTGCGTGTGTGGGAAGCTTTCTTGGTTGTGAGTGTTAGCGCTGTTTGGATCGGAAGACATCGGTGTGCCGACGACATTGGAACCAGCTCCATTGGAAAACTGCGTGTCAGGAAGTATGTTCGTGCTTCCAAATACGTGCGGGAGGGCTGCGAATTTTTTTTCAGTGATAGTCTTTATGCCGTGAGCACATATTGCTGCTGGTCGGTAATGACGGCACGTAATTCGTTAAATGTGCTGTTGCCACACTCCTGAACGCATTGAAATTCAAACGTTTCGCGTTTGGAACGAGCATATTAGATGTGCGTTAGAAACACAGAGAAGCAGCAGGTCAGGTTGCGCATACACGCCATACTAACTTAACAGAAAGTGCGGGGAGCGCTGTTTCTAGCGTAGCGGTTGGAACCCATGCTGTTTATGCCTGGATCAATTCCAGTTTGTTATTTTGAACCACCTTTACTGAAGGCGAGATGTCACGGGTCCCATACAATGCTGTGGTTAGGGTTGGTGACGCCTCTGGGGGGCTGTATTGATAGGATTAATTACGGCTCATTGAGTGGCGGATGACAGTGGCAAGGCAAGCTTGGTGGTGATGTGGGACAGTCGTGTAGCATGTTGCGGGTGACATCCAGAATATACACGCAACTAGAGTTTCGAATGCATTTGAATACTGTGTGTATCAAGCAGATATGCGGCAGTGTCCTCGAATTCTAAGAAAAGCGAGGAACAGTGCGGCTTTCCCCGCGGGGATCTGCTTACGCATTTCGTGCGCTTCTAATGCATGCACGTAAGAGTAAAACAACCGTAAGGAAATAGTGTTTGACGATTGCGCAGCCCTTTCCACAAAGCGCCAATTTGAAGAAATGAGAATGCCATGAGCCAGGCAGTGAGACTAAACTGTTGAATTCCCGTGTGGGAAGCGCAGCTTGGAGGCTGTATATGCTGAAGCAGCAGCAACTGCATCTTCCAAAAACTACGGTTGGCGGGTCTGTCTTGGAAATTACACAAGTTTGGCCGTGGTTATACCATAATATCAAGACAAGGAAGGATGCCTCCGCAAGAGGCAGTACTATCGGGCACATAACTCTGTATAGGGGCACAGCTGTAGGGAAAATTCGTGCCTTGTTTATTGTTACAAGGATACTCTGGCATGTTATCTTTCGCCGGTGTTCACTCTGTTTACTTCCGCACCCCCCAGCAGGAAACGCCGGAAGCGTATTCCTGTCGTTTGGAAGGTGAATTGTTTGTGAACGTCTAGAGCGTTCCAGGTTAGGCAAGCAGAGGCAAGCATGCGGTGCTCATATTTGCTACTCACTACTAGTGGCCTTAATCGGAGTTGAGTATTCGCTTCCCGTAGGCGTGTGGATATCCCCGACGGCGAGCAAAAACGTAGAGCGTTTCAGGCATGCATGCTGGGGACTTGCCGATCACTTAGGTGTCGGCTATAGTTACTTTGCCAAGCACGTTTCTTGCAAGTAATGTTAGTATGAGTGCATCGTGATTCACCCCGCTAGAATGTACGGCGAATTGCAGACGTTCTCGAAATATGCACTGCGACGACACGGTTGTAGCGTGCAGCAGTTTGTACGGCTGATAACACAAGCAAGCGCTCTTGTGGCAGCCACTTCAACGCCGTTTATCGTTTTTCGCTGCTTGCAAGAGCTCTGAATGGTACCTTATGTGATTGATTGCGAGGAAGAATGCGTCAAGAAGGTAATGCCTTGCTTTGAGCCACGCTGCTTGCTCGTGTTGCCTGTTTCAGCACCGGCTGCGTACTGCGCAGCATGCATGCGTACATATAGCAGAGTTGCTTTTGGCAGAAGAGGCGTCCAGTTTGTTGGCTCGGCCCTCCGATGCATCAGCAAGTATGCGCCTTCGAACATTATGCACTCGGGAAGCTTCTGAATATCTCTCCACATCGGAGGCTATGGGAATGCTGAAACGTGCCACGCTTGGGTATGTATGCGCACCGACGTCTATTGAAAGGTCCGACTGCACCTCGTAGATGTGTTTTTACTTGTAAATATCCATGAAGATGGGTCCCTTTTTGCCAGGTAGATTGTGGATCATCCACGAGATTGTGCAGAAAAGGATGAGCTAGTACGTATGTTAAGAGGAGTACGGAAACCCTTTTTATCAGGCAGTATGCTTAGTTGCAAAAATGCTGGCTGTGCACTTTCTCTGAAGCTTTAGAAGGGACATGTGCTTGCAGGAGGTCCAGGTGCAGCAGCCCACCAAAATGCTGTTACGTTTCCAGGAGGCACGATCGGTACTCGTGTTTCTCCGCAGTGTTTCCAGGCTTTGCATCTACAGACAGGGTATGGCGTAGGGAGGTGCACGCGGCAGATGAAGATGAGTGCAGTGGAGAGTCACGATTGAACTGCAATGCATCAGGCAGTATGTTTTGCAGATGGATGTCATAGAGCCTGTTAAAGTCTATTGCCGCAGAAGCTGTTGAACGTTTGTGATTGTTTGCTTCTTGAGGAGATTTAGTACCCATCTGAAAAATGGGTGGACAGTGGATCCTTGCGATTGGTGCTTTTAGTGAAACCCACATTTTTTACTGGTGCTGCTCATGTGGTCGTACTTTAGATGACATGCTGTCAATCAGAGTGCTAGGCAGATAATGAGCTTGTCGTCAGTGTAGCTGCTAAGCAATGCATTATCAGAATGTACGCATGGCAGTTTGATTATTCCACAAAGAGTTGGTGGCCAAGCGATGATAGCCCTCCGTGATATGCATAGAGATGTTTCGTTGAGGCGCCGGGGCACTTGGTAGACTTCCTCTTTATGCAATATATCTGTAAACAGGTGGTACGCTTCGTTCGGAGTCATGGTAGACTCGCAATGGCTCGGAAACCCAAGGGCTTTAACTGGGCGGTGCACGGTTGCTGACTGCTCCTCAATATCCTGTACTAGAAGTTTGAAATGTGTTTTTAGGGCTGGAAAACTAAAACTACTTCTAGAAGAATCGCTGCTGATGCGTATCAGGCAGTGAGCTTATCGGCTAGCATGCTTAGGGCTCAAGCGCAAATGGATGGTACCGATTTGATTGGCTTTTCCATGAGGCGGGGGATAATTTTGAAGAGTAGTGGAGGGTCTCCAACAAGTGCCAGCACAAAAGGGAGTACACTGCGGAAGGGGCATTTTCGTTCGCCATTTCTCTAGCTTGAGCGAGGGACTTTCAATATCAGAAAACTGCCAGCAAGGGGGGTCTAGCTGATATATTTCGAGCTGCGCGCATTGTTCGCGCAGGATGATATCATGTTTCAGCAAGTGCGCCTGCTTGCTGTAGAATGTTGCACAATATAATATGCTTAAACAGGGTATTCTTGAGTGTTCATGTCTGCCTGCTAACAAAACAATGCTGCAATGCCTCCGCTTCCTCCCCAGAGTCACCCATCTCGCTGCTACTACTGGAGCATCCCCATGCACGGTAGAACTGCACTAGTTATACGTGCACAGATTCTGTAGATGAATAGAAAAGAGATACTACTTTAAAATTGGCGTCATACATCAGTTTGTGAGTGTTGTCTCCTTGTTAACTGCCGCTAATATAACCAATTTCTAGCATCTGTGCAGAGCACTGTGTCGGGGGCATACAACCTCCGTCGTCAGTGTTTTTCAGTTTTGGAGGTCGCGTCATTTGTACGATATGCTACTTTACATTTGCGTTTAGCTCCGCACGCCCTCATTAACGACACTGACAGGTGTAAGGCAATCCTGGATTGGATCTCCACAAAAGTATAATTCACTAGGATGTACGTCCATTGACGAAGCTATCCGCAGCATCGGTAAAAAGCAGTCAATGAAGCAGTCAGAAGCGCTCCCCCCGCGGGCTATTGTAATTAGATGCGTGCTGGCCTTCCACGAACTAATGAGGCCTTGCATCTATTGTGGGATGCGCTGTGCTGAGAAGGTTAAGTTAGCTTTGGAGGGCGAATATGGTGTGAAAAGTCAGGCAGTAAGCTAAGTTGCTTGAAGCGACAGGGAGTCGCTGCGAAACGTTTCTATGGCAATTGCTGAAAACAAGCAAAACACAGACGCCCGACGTAGACAGCGTGACTGCGAATAAGCAATTGTGCACACCCCCCACCTGCTACCTCCTTGCTGTTGCTTTCGTTCGACTGTGCCTGTGCCCTGGACGTGAACATACAGTCCGTCAACGGCTGTGCGGTAGTCACTGGATGATCAGTCTGTACGTGCTAGTGTTAGGTAGGAGCACCGTTTTTAACCCTAGTGAATAAGTAAGAGTCCAAGTAGAAATGTTTACACACGTGGCCCCCGCCACCCCGAGACACGTAGTGTCAAGACAAATAAGCTATCTCGCTCCTTGCAACGCATCTTATTCACGCGGACTTGTCGGTTACGACTGTGGCTTCTTTTTAGAGTATATATTGACTAAGGTTCTTGGGTGCATCACGATACTGCGACCGCTTAATTTTTCAGCAAGTACGTTGACCTTCTAAACCACATGCATACAGAGTGATGTTGAGCTCAGCGAAATACTGTGGTCTAGCAGAATCACTGAGTGGCAAATGATATCTGGGGTGAATGTTGTGTCGGCAGCATATAGCATAACGGCAGCGGGTTGCATCTTGACCTGCACTATCATTTCTGTGGGTAGGGGATAACAGTGTTATTCTGGCCGTTGAAGGGACAAGAGTAGATTAGATTTGCCTGTATTGGAATAGGGTTGTCGTTTTAGGCAGTATGCTATATATAGCAGATGCGCACGGCCACCAGAACACGCCGATAAGTGTGGTGAAATGCGCTGTCTGGCAAACGCCGAGAGCCTGCATTCGAGACTGTCAACGCGGGAAAAATATTCTTCCGCGGACAGGCAAGGTTCGGTTTATTTGCAGCTGCCTTACGCTTGCGGCGCGATTTGCATATTTGGGTGAAGCAACTAAGACAAATATATAAGAAGCACATAGATATTGGTCGAAACAAGCGTGTCACGGATCAGAAAGTGCGCCCGACCACTATTTATATATCTGCATAGGGAGTTCAGTCGCTGGCTGAAGCACACCGATTTCCCTGTGCTATTTTGCGTACAAAGAATAATACGCCAGGTCTAAGCGCGCACTGCTGCAGCTTCCATCCGTGTCCCGTGTTGAAAGCCTTAAGACTTTGCCTGAGTGCATGCCCACTTCGCAGGGCGTTCCTAGTTGGCTCATATATAGCAAAAGTATTCTCCAGTAGCGAGCGATGCTGTGTGCCAGGAAGTATGCTTGAATTGCTCGCTGCGAGTAAACACGGTCGAAAGTAGGTGAAATATCGAAGCACGCGAACTGGTCGGCATTGCGCGGCAGTGTACTGGGGTGGCATTAACCGCGCCAAACGCGCAGGCCCTGACGTTTTCACCTCGCCTGCGCCTCTTGACTTCGGTTTGCTATGAAGGTGTTCCTGATAGACTAGGGGGAACAGAATCGTGCCGACGGCGGGACGTCACGTATTAGGCAGTGTGTTTATTTTCCAAACAACTTTTACGAGCAGTATTCTGGAGGCTACTGGAAAGCGTTCTAACTTTGCGTGTACTTGCTGACGCCCCGGTGTTAAGTGAGCAGGCTGGCCATAGACATCCTCTAAAGATGTTGCATTTTAAGAGAGCTGTATTGAGTCCGTATCTAATTAGCTGGAAAAACAGGAATGTGTGCGAATCATGGGCATACATTAACAAGAAAAACGAGCCGAGCGGCTTGCGAAGTGGGAATCTGGGGCGCTTACTCATAGGCAGTACGTTTAAGTTGACGGCTTTGCTTGTGGATAGCTACAAGGCAGTTGGAAACACCAGAGTTGCAAACTAAGCGGCTCAAATGTTTCGTAGAATGCCTATTGGCCGATTATAGCAATCGCCTGGTGATCTGGGGGTTAGAAACTTTGGCTGCAACTGCACAAGCTAAGGGTAAGTAATGGTGGTTGTGTCACTACCAACCGCTTAGTAAGGTTTCATTCTGGTGGTTCGGCAATTCCTTACATCACTCAGTATGTGGTCTCCTACTCGCGCACTATATACTGGACGACAGCTTAGCTTGATGCTTTGCCGTGTTGTTGGTGTTTAGGGTCGTGCATGCAAAGTAATAGAGGCAGCCTACAAAGCGCGGCGTCCTTTCTGCAGGTCTAGTGTTATGTTGTCTTTCCATTCCAGTGCGTTCCGGCGCTAAAGTCAGCACATCGTGCTTAGCCGGCGGATGCAAAGCGACGGCACTGTGAAGCCCGTGAACGGAGCTGGCGCAGGCAGTGAGTTGAACAAATTGATTAGTCACAGTGCTGACGGTTTGTAAACACCGTTGTCTAGGATTCGTAGGAGAGTGATGGACTCCTCAGCAGCCAAAAAAGTGTTGCAATGCGTTTTCACTTCCGTGCATATATGGTATGGTTGTTTATGTTGCTTTGTGACTTCTTGCAAACCGGCTTTGGGTGTTGTTCCCCAACAGGCTGTAAGCCAGAGGGCTCTCGAAGGGACGCGTAAGCTGGCCTGAAGACAGGTTTTAAAGTTAAGGAACTTCAACATGCATGCGAGTTTTCCTCAGTGCACTTGGCATTCAACTGGATATGTGGAGGCGGTTGAAAAAGGTGCTACCGTTCCTGCTAGTCACCAATAACTGCTTGTAACGTGTTGTGTCTTTGTTTGTATACAGTGGGACTAAGCCAGGAGTATGTGACGAGCAAGGCGTTTTTGGGACTTCAACACGTCAGGCAGTACGCCCGTTTTGTAGTTGCTCAGCAGAAGCATCGTTGTGGAAGCGTCTGCAAAGAACCATCCCTCTGCACAATCCTCCCAAAGTCAAGCCAACAGCGGACAGAGGGAGGATTTGCATCTTCCCAGCACAGAAGGCTCACTTTCCAGGATGCATGATTGGTCCTATCTTATAGGAAGTCAGCATTTTCAATATCTGTGGCGTTGTAGCACACGCGAGTTGATGCAGCCGCTCGAAATATGCGCCATGAGCCCGTAACACTGTGCGAGTCAGGTAACTCTGCCACAGGTATTTCTGACTCTGAAACTGGTATGGCTGTAAGGTGTCGCCGCTCACCAGAAAGTGCGTATGGCTGCACTGCCTGATAGCGGAGCATCGACTGGCCGGCCGACAGCAGACAGCTAGATATCGTATTGGCGTGTGGCAGCGTTGGACAACGCAGGCCTGTCGGAGAGCAAGGATTAGCCCACTTAGTGATGCTTGTCAGTGCCCTTACTCCTGGCTAAGTGCTGTTGCAGGCATGTGGAAATGTGTCGATGTCCATGTTGTGCAAGCCATGTAGACCACCAGCTGCTCTCTGAATGTGGCAAACCCGGTGTTATCGCTCATGTGTGAAGTTGCATGCTCATTGTGAGCGAGAAAAATGTCCATGCCTTGAGAACGGCGGCAAGCTCAGGCAGGTTGCGTATTTATACTGCGCATCTGATCCAACATTTTGTTATGCAAGGTGGAACCAGATGATGCGGGTGAAAATCTGAGGTATCGAGCCCATTTGCTCGTAGTGATAACAACGGAATGTTGCGCACCAGAGTGTAAGATAGAACCCTAGGGTGGGGGAGATTATGGTGACCCGTGAATTGTACCGTCAGGTAGGCTTCTGCTACTGTTCGCGAACAGAAGTCGTGTTAGGTTAGCTTTGCAATTGCTTCAGTAATTGCGCATCGTTCTGACAGAAAGGTTTGATGAGTAAGCATGTACGTTGCAATCGTTGGTGGCTAGAACATCTGGCAGCTTGACAATTAATGCAATATTTTCGGCCCTGCTGTGCTTGCAAGAGTATCGTTTCAGTGACAAACGTAGAGGTTTAATACCTCTACGTCTGGCACTGGTGTGAAGGACCTTCAGAATGAGCAAGCCTGTTGTATGTTGGAGCTGCTGTAAAGGGGATATGTTTTGGATTCTCTAGGATTATAGTTGTGTGTTTCGACTTATAGGGTGGTGGGCGTTGGATGGCAATGGATCAGCATGTGCTTTCCAGAGGCATACACTAGATGGTGGTTCAACAGCTAGCAATCACTGTCAAGCTTAGAGCAAGCAGAAGACCTTGCTGAAGTGTTTGGAGGAAACGATTAAGGAACATCCGTTGCCGTCATTGCATAGTAGTGAATTTTTCCAGTCAGTGGTTTACTCATTCGACTAGATATACGATAGGTAGTTAATCTTCAGGCCGACATATGAGTTTGCCATAGCTGTTAGGTTGTACTGACGATGGTTGAATACAACTGGAGCTACAACGGAATGCTGCACCAGCTTTAGACACGATACTTCTTGTTACTGCCGCATTTGGGCTGCAGCCGCATGCAGGCATGTAGCTGCCATGCGGGTCACTTGGATGTGGTTGCAAGAGGCAGAGCGTCTGTGTGTATTGAACCTGAAAAAGCTCATCTGTCAGACACTGCGTTTTCCGTATGCAATGCGGGAAAATGCATTCAAACAAGGTTAAATGCATGTGAAGAATGTTTTTACATGGCTGTGAGAAAGCAGTTGTACAATTATCATGCAAGAGAGGGTGGCTGATGACTGCAGGATTGCTACAATTGCGCGAAAGCGCAGTTGTAGCAATCCTGCAGTCATATTTAGAGCAAGATGATTGCGAGCCAGGGAGGTGCGCTCTGGTGAACAGTATCTCAAAACGAAGAGTTCCTTACATCAGGCAGTATGCATGCATGATGGGGGTTAGCAGTTGCAACATTTTTGCCTCGACATTTTCTGCACAAGTGGTAGTCCATCGTTAACTGCAGCTGATGAAGCGTATGTAATGTTGGTGTGGACCTGGCAGTTTTTGCCAGCTGCCAGGAAGCAAAGACGCAGCTCGTGGTGATGTTACTTTATATCTAATCAGGGGGAGCGTTGGATGGATTGTGTTTACTTGCGGTAGTGTGTTTCCGAGCATCCAGCTGCCTGAGGAGGTTTCATCAAGGATGTGAAAACGTTAAAGTGGACGCAGTGCACCTGGATAAATTCCACTGCGTTAACTAACATACCGCCGCAGCGTTCAGAAATGGCGCTGACATGCGGTGCACCGCTCTCACTGTCAGATGCGTAACGCCTGGGGTCGGTACAGGCCCATTCACGCCACTCATCAGACAGTACGTTTACCCTTAACATTTGTACTAGGGTCCGTGCCATGTTTAATGGACTTCGGAAGCCCCTTCGCACGCCTTTCGCTTGCGGATTCGTATTTATCTGCAGGCAATGTAACTACCTAGGAGGCGGCGTGCTAAAGAAGATGCCGCCGCACCTCCGGAGCTTCTCCTGTTACTGCTTAGCCTACAAGATCTTTTTTGCATGTATGAATACTAGGATCAGCCGATGTTTAGCCATAGCCGGACGATAGTGGGCGGCGGTGCCGTTTGGCGATATGTTGATGATCTGCACAAGGAAGTACGCGCTGTCAGCTCAACGAATTCACTGCAAAAATCGCTGCGCGTCAAACGTTCAGGGCGAGGAACAACCGAGTTCAAGTGAAAATGTTAGTTCGGCACGTTCGCGGCTAGAGGCCAGCAATAAGCATTAGGAGAAGTAGTGACGCGCTTGCAACATGAAGAAAAGACTCCTAGTGCAACAGGCAGTACGGTTCCTATCGGGGGCGCGTGTGCTTCTAGCGGTACCTGCTTGTGGCTTTAGAATTTAGTGCCTGTATGTTCGAGACGTTTCATAGGCTAATTATTCATACGTCAGTGTCATTGCGTTTCACAGCATTTCGGCACTTAAGGTGCAATGTGGCACGCAAGTAGAGCACTTAGCCTGCGACGGTGTATTTATTGTGGCAGTCAAATCAACTGTTCTGTATGATGGATGACGATTTGATGGGCTTTTTATGGCTGAACAACTAAAGGCGAGTGCGATGCGCCAGACAGTGTGCTTAATATTTGGATCACGCAAATGAGCAGCGTTCTGGGGAGTGCAGTCAGAGCTTCTAGCCATTTCTGGATAAATACTGGCGTAATCACTGGGTTTAGCACTTCAGAGGCCTTATAGTTTGTTGACTTCACACATGTCTTGCAAATGCGTAGGTATGTGCCAGGCATTCCTGGCGAGTGCATGCGAGGCGCGCATGCAGAGGGGGCTGTGTGCAAGCTTTAAACTTCAGGTAGTACGCTTCCCCGACGCATTCAGGTGAGCAGCTATGCGCAGGCGATGCCACTGCTGTTTGCACTTCAGTTGACCTGCTACTGCGCAACTAGAGATGCTTGGGAACGGGCGAGTGCCTGTTACAGTGGATCCTAGAAAAGGGCAGCCTTACAAGCGAGTGGAGTTGCCATTACCTGTTGCGCTATAATTTGAGCCTGCTTGCTATCGAACGCTATCCACTAGGAGGCGCGCTGACTGTTCACAGTCCATGAAACAGAAGTTCTTTGAGACTATTTGGCGAATGCGGGTAGTTCAGAAGTGTAAGAGGATTACGCTTGATGAGCGTACTATCGTCAACCTTGAGTCTGTTGAGAAGGGCGCCGCAGCGCGTTTCACATACGTCCTTTACTGGCGCAGCTAATCGGAAACTGCAAATCACTTCGTCAGTGTAAATTGAGTAGACTTCATAGGCACAACGCAGACTCTGTAGAAGCAAGGGTTCTGTGGTGTACAGGAACACCGTCTCAACAGGCAGTGAGCATGCCACCTGGCTAGCCGCACTGCCAAAATTTCCGAGGCACGTGTCTTCTCTCAGAGTTTTGCATTTTTGCACGCAGCATGCTGTCTTGTGAAGAAGTGCTGTTCACTCAAGAGAAACAGAGCGAAGGAGGTTGCCTAGAAGCACTGTACTACCCTAGGGAATCTGCCCATTGATTTTTTTCACATGGGGCAGCGTTTTGCCGAATGAAGGCAAGTGAGTAAAGGCCATCGATATGTAACTAGGTGGCAACCGGTCGCGCAGAAATGCTTTTAGCCTCTT
>CAJFCY010000407.1:0-15475 GCA_904066265.1 Eimeria zaria
CTACATGCACTTCTGGGTGATCCTATGGACGGTGGACCCCCAGCGGTTCTCACATCGTTCGCGTAGCTACCAGCGCTGCTATTTCGCCTACATCCCCTAGTGCAATATGGGAGAAGGATTTGAATTGTAATGGCTGCTTCTGCTGCTGCTGCTGCCTCGATAGGAAGGACCGTTGCCTCAGAAATTCCCGGCGTCTGCCCTGTGGGGCCCCCGACCCAAGCTTCTTCCGGTATCCCAACAGACGTTTCACTGCTGTTCGACGGAGGAGCAGCATATTCCTCTGTTGCTGCTGCAGGGGTAGCATTCGGATGGCTACAAACGCAAAGACGAGAGCCGAAGGCATTTAGAGAAGCACACGCGTGGTGCGCCCCCACCTTTCCTTCCACTCCGTCAAAGTCCTCGGGGTTGTCCCCCTCACCTGGTGCCTTGCACAAAAGCTGGCAAAGAGCCAGCAGTCCCCTCAACTCCTCGTCAGCAAGCTGCAGATTAATGTTCTGCCCTGGCTGATCTTGCCCATGCTGCTGCTGCTGTTGTTGCTGCTCCTGGTGTTGTTGGCCAAGTGAGTTGTTTGCCGTTGGGCGAGGACAAACTGCAGATCCCTCGAATCCGGGAGACCTGGAAAGCTTCTCCTGTACGGGCCCTTCCGTTCGATGCCCATCGTCGGTACCCTCAGCTACGTTATCTTGCGAATCTGCAGAACTGGAAGCCCCTTTAGGAGCATGCGAAGACAGTTGAGGGTGTGCACACTGTCGCGACGGGCTCCGCTGGTCACCTGATGCAAGCGGCGCCCCCGTTTTCGAATGAAGACATTTTAGAAATTCCGCATACGGGTCTCTAGTGGGGCAAGGCACCCTGTCATCTTCGAGGGCCGCCCGAGGATAATGTGAGGGCCCTCTATTGAGTCTGAGGAGAATAAGCGGTTTGATCGGTGGTGCTTGGGCCTGTTCATGCCGAAGCCGCTGGAGGTAGCTGTAACTGTTCTTGAATACCAGGGATTGGAAGGCCCCTCTGTCGCCCCGCTGCAACACTGCGGTGAGAGTGGCATGCCCTCTCTTTAGAGCATCCACCAGTCTAATGAAGGCGGGTTCGCTAACACTTCGTCCCAAATTGTTCGTATTCAAAAGAGGATCCACTACATTGATGCATCGAAGTGTGAAGACTCCAGCACCGCCAGAACGAGGCGCCGGACGCGAATGGTGGGGTGGGGCAAAAGGGGCCCCAGAGGAGCCCCGCCCGCTTGGCTGAGGCCAACGGCTCATAGGAGTCGTTGGTGCGCTGACGCGTCCACTGCCACCGCTGCTACTGCTGCTGTGGTGAGCAGTGGGGGAGCTGGGTTCCGGCCAGCCAAAGGCCTGCCCACTCCGGGAAGTCCCTGAAAAACGCGGCGGGCCCCCCATGCCTCCGTAGCACATGCGGAACCTGCACCAAACATCAATAACAGCAGCAGCGAAGCCACTCGGTATAGCCTCCCACTGTGTTCCGAGGTCTGTGGCGCTAAGCAAAAGAAGCAGAACTAGAATACACAGGAAAAGAACAACATACACAGGGAGCCAAAGGGATACAACGAGACACCAAAAACCAGACGAGCAAAAGAGACCACGGCCACATCCCCAACTTTGAGATGGCGTATCATTAGTGCAGGCACTGCCCCGCCAACCGAAGCGTCGCAAAGCGCACAAGCACTCGCCCCAAGACCTGTGCAAATCCCTCTCATTTTCTTATCTTGGTCGAGTGTGATAGCCCGACATGGCTATCTCGAGAACACGTACGATGGAAGTACCTCGATGCTCTGTTTGCGTGCCTTGCCGTTTGTGCACATCCATTTAGTGCAAAATGTGAGTATACGTATCTAGTATTTTGTGTTCTTGCAGCTGTTGTTCTGTGTTGTGCGTCCGCTCGCCAGTTTTAAGGCATATGATCTTCTACCCACCCACATTTCTATTTCTGGGTGCTCATGTCCCTCTATAATTTTCCTTTCTGCTTCTCCCAGCCTATGCAATTTTGTGCGTGCCTTCGCGTTAAATATGCCTGCTTGTGTATCCGTGGTGTCGGTTTGTGTTTCTTGTTGCATAAGGTATCAAACTCACCGTCTCCTGCATTCTTCCACAAAGGCAAAGTTCGCGATACACTTGCAAACGTGTATCGTGATAGCATCCCTCGAGAATCCCCTCTCAGGGTGAATGTGCTGAGAGACGAATGCCAGACGTTCCAGTCGCGGATCCCCGTCCCTCTGACTACCGCTGCTTTGCTCTGAGATCTCCAACAGCTCATTCAAGAATGGCATCTGCTGAAGCTGCAAATGTTGCTGCTGCGGCTCACATCCCTGCTGCTGTAGCTCCTGTAGCAGCAATGCCTGCTGCTGTTGCTGTTGGTTCGCGAGGCGCAGCAGCCACAAGGGGAGAGGCCCCGCCGCCGTGGCGGCAAAGGCTGCCCAATCGAAGCTAGAAAAGTACGAGAGGAATGCCTGAAGGACTTGAAGGGGGCTTCGAAGCTTGGAGGGCGGGAGACACGAAAACAGGTGCAACACCAGCACCTCCAAGCAGTACGATGCCAAAAGGCCAGAGCGGCTCCCAAGTAAATGGCTCTCGTACGCCATCCACGCCTGTAATACAAAATCAAAATGAACGCCTAGAGTCTCTCAGGCCCGCGACAGAAACGCACATCGCGGCAAGAGTGATGCTGGGAAGCAAAAGAAGCAGGAACGAGCAACCCAACAGCACAAGTGGAAGAAGAAGCACAATTTGCTCAAAAAAACAGCACTCGGTTCAGCACAGAAGCAAAACGTTTTCATTCGCAACCAGGCACGCCAAAGACTCTCCCATCCAAAGGACATATATATCCATACAGCTCGCAGGTCAGACAGAGTCCGCAACCTGACACAGCATATATCATATAGGTTGATATATGCTCTCAGAAGCAGCCCCGTGACCTAGAACCCCGACAGCAGCAAACAGAAATCTCACCTTGACGAGAATCACAGAACGCTTAAAGAGGTGAAAGCGCCCTATGCGACGATCAAGGAGCTCAAGTAGGGCTAACGAGCAGCAGCCTCCCACCTGTAAACCAAGCAGCAAATACACACGCATGTCAAGCAGATGGACGCAGCTTCTTCTGCTCCTTGGCTTCTTGTTTCTGCATATGCGTCCCCTCCGTATGCGGTCGTCTCTGCCTTGCGGTCTCTGCCCGTATTCCGCTCAGCCCGGCCTGGCCACTGGCAGCCCATCTCAGTTGCTTTCGATGTTTCACGGTCTCTCACCTTGTTCACCGACAAATCCACAGCCAGACTGTCAACTTCAAGCTTCAAAATCTTCACGTCTGCCTTTACCAAGTGTACATTTCGAATGCGAGGCCCCCTCGAGCCCCTTGTGCCAGGGCCCCGAGGGCCCCCGGATCCGGCTGGATCCACACAGGTTGGGTCTGAACCCTCCCCCTGTGATTCCACCTTCAGATCACCCCGTCTAAACCTGAGGTGAAGATACACCAAAAACGCTTCGCTTTCTTCCTCCCCTTCCACTACCCCCGTCTCAGGAGAAAAGGTTATTACACCTACATCCAAATCACCGTCGGGCAGATACGTTAGCAAAGGAAAAGAACCGTAACGTAGAACAGCCACACATATATCGGACAGGCACCGCACACTGCAGCTCGCATCGCTAGAGCTAGTGCTGCTGCTGCTGCTGGTGCTGCTGCTGCTGCTGCTGCTGCTGCTGCTACTACTGCTGGTGCTTGATACGTTGCATTCGTTGTTGTTGCCGTGTACTTGGCTAGAGCCAATGGCTATACGGCTGCTGCTACTGCTAGGGTCATCTGACGATGCCTGCAACGAAGTGGAAAGCGCTGCTGCTTTCTCAACATCGAAGCTCGGCGAAGACGGCGTTTGGCACCACTCAGGTGCTGGTGCTGCGGCCTTTGCAGCTGCTCCAGTTAGTGCTGCCCCTGCGGCGGTGGGCGAAGGCGATGAAGAAACCGAGAAAAAAGAGGATGGTGAGTCCGTGCGGGCCCGGCAGCAATTTGAACTCCCTCTACAAAGAGGCCTTTCATGCTCCTGCTGCTGCTGAGGTTCCGGTTGCTGTTCCTGCTTCTCTTGGTCATGCTCACGCTGCAAGACCTCGGGAGGCAGGACAACTGTATCTGATCCCAGCCAACGACGTTCTCTAGAGGGCTCTTGTTCCTGAATGCCTGCTGCATCATCGCCGTGTTGCTTTCCTTCCTGCTGCTGCTCGTGTTTCTGCTGCGGCTCCTGCTGTTGCTGCGGCTCTTGCTGCTGCTGCTGCTGCTCCTGTTGCTGCTGGCGCTCTCCCCTCTGTTCCTCCCGCAGCGTCACCGGCAACTGCCGTTCCTCTTGCGACTGGTTTGGCGTGAACGAAGGTCTTTGCTCTTGCTGTCCCTGCTGTTCTTCCGCTCGATTTTGCTGTGGATGCTGCCGCAGTAGGTGCTGCTCTTTCTGCTGCTCCTGCAACTCCTGCTGCTGCCGCCACAGGACCCTAAAATCTGTGAAGGCCTCGAGAATGGCAGCGCGAAGGTGCTCAAATGCCTCCGCCCGAACCCTCGACCGCTCCTCATTAGGGCCTGTGAAGCACACGCACACATGCAGGCTTCGATACAGGTGATGCTCTAAGAAAACAGTGAGGTGTTGCGGCACTACTCCCTCCTCCCCAGTGTTTCAGAAGCTACAAAGCAAAGTACCGAGGGCGGAAATGAAGTCGTCCGCAAGAGCATCAAATTCAGGTGGCACGGGCGGCAGCTCCATCGCTGCTGCTGCTATCGCTGCTGCGGCTGCTGCTGCGGCTGCTGCGTCAGCAGCTGGTGCTGCTGGTGTCACAGCTGAAGGCGAAGGACGCCCAAGGCTCTACCCGTCATGGCTTTCCGAGGTATGGTGGATAACTGGAAGTCCACAAGGGGAAGGTTATAAACGCAGCAGCAGCAGCGCCGGTAGGAGCAGACGACAACCGGCGCCACCCCGGCTGCGAAAGTGAGGGGGGCCCGCCGACAGTTTTGCACAAGGAGCAAGATGCATGTAACTTTCGAAATCCACGTTTAAAGCACATGAATATACTCTTGCTGCGGTTGTTATTGCTCACGCTGCAGTATCTGCCGCAGCTGCTGCGGCGCATGCAGTTGCTGCTAGACTGGAAAATAGCCAGGGGTACGTCGTCCCTATGTCTGCTGAGAATAAAGGGCCCCTAGATAACGAGTACGTCAATGAAAAAACACGGAAAACCACGGCAACAAAGAGGAAGGGGCCCCCACCGAATAGTCTGCTGCTCGGGGCCTGCGTAATTCAGCAGCTGCTGCTGCTTGCTCCAGCAGCTGCTGCTCACGCTGCAGGTAGTGTCTCGAGTAGCGTAATAACTAGTAGTGGCCGTATAGCTGCCAATTCTGTTTTCAAGTGCATTTACAAACCATTCCATCTCTATCGATCTTCCCCTTTTATCTCCCAGACCTTACCTGCCGCCGCCGCTGCTCCGTTTGCTGCTACATCGCTCATGTAGGGGCTTGGCTTTAGAGCAGGCTACTGGCTTGTATTAGGGAGTCATGTTGTTACATAATATAGTATTTTTACGCAAGTTGATGGATCATACATGGCAATATGGCAGAAGAGGATGCTGCATATGCGTTCATGCGCATGAGTGCAAACGCTAATATGCCATGAGTTCTGCACGGATTCATGTTTCATTGACCGCTGTTGTTGCGTGCAGTACCCAAACTTGAGATTTGTATCTGACTCCTATTTAATGCTCTTATGTTTTTAGATAATGCGTATGGCACCAAGTCTAGCTGCTTTGTCTGCAACTCTAGAGCTTTTGGCGTGTTGTAGCATGGTCTGTCCAATATGGTACAAGTACCTTTGCTTCCTTGCACGTAGCCCCCTGACAACCAAGCGAATGCTTAACAGTTGCATAATGTGGTAATAAATGCAGGACAAGGGGTTTTGTGCGTGCTCACATGTGGGTTGTCTTGCACGAAGAGCTGCAGCAGAGAGTACTACAACCCGCTGTAAACCACCACCTCTCTGCACCACTTGTAGACACTTATTCCGCTATGACCAGGGACTATGAGGATGGGAATGAATGTCATATGCTTTGGGGAGTTCTTATTTTAAGTATTTTGGCTCTGCTGTTCTTCACCTCCCCTCTCAGCTAGCATCGAGAACTCCCGTCATCCAGCATGCTGTAGGTGAAGTTGGGGCATATACTCTTACTGGTGGTGCGCAGCATTCCCACTAAGGAACACGTAAGCGTCTCACAGTTGTCTAAAGGGTTAGTGCATGCAACAAAGGGGGTTTAGTTGTGTTTCCATGTGAGGCTGCCGTGCAACACGAGTTACGGCGAGGTACATTGCGGAATATCAACGCATTTAAGTATAGAACATTTTAAACCGATACTCTTGAATATATTAAAACTTCGTGCAAGCTCACTTCCTCTCCCAGCGTGGAAGCAAATCCGTCGATGCACACTGGCCGCCTAGTGTAGCATGCCATACGTGCACTTGAGACGTTGAGACGTGCTCCCTACGTGCAGTCGAGACGTGTACACCGACTGGTGAGTAGACTACCTACCAACGGATAAGGATGTGTTCAACAATTGCCTATTGAGTTAGTCCATGTAGCAAAGTGGGGCTTGGATGTGCCTAGTTATGGGGCTGCCGAGCAGCATGAGTTGCAGCGTGGTGCGCTGCAAAACATGCCGGGCTGCCCCAACCCCCCGTGCGTAGGCAGCCGAGCGGCAGCGCTATAGTTGCCTGCGCCATGGGGAAGGAGGCTAGATCCTTTTACGGACTCTTTTCTTATAAGTATTTGGCCTGTTCGCAGCTCACGGTAGTCCTTTGATAAGATCAAGGACTCTCGTTACACCTAAGGGTTGGGGACGAAGGTCAGGTGGTGTGGGAGACTCTTCGTGAGCTACAAAAGCTCGCGAAGCTCCTCGAATAAGGGCAAAAACTCGCCATTCACGTCACGCTTGCTGCAGCCCGAGAATTTCTGGGGGAGCATGCGTGGAACGATCCTCACTCCGACACACTCCGTGATGCAGAACACCTAGTAGTCATGCAAAGCCCTTCACACAAAGATAGGAACAATTTTCGCATATTCCCACAAAGGGCGTCGTCGAAAATTCAGGTCACTTCCTCCCCCGAATAATCAGCAACTGCCCTTCAGGAGGGGGGCAAGCAACAGTTGAATGCCAGGTAATACGACCGCAGCATCTGCATCCTACCTAGATGAACATGTGCGCTAGAACAACAGCTCATCAAGAGTGCGTCAGCCTTTGCTGGCCGCTCATATATGACGACAGCCGCAACGAAGACCTCCAGCTCCCCACCTGGAGACGCCTGAAGTGGGGAGATGGAGATCTTCCTTGGCTCCTTTCAGGTTTGTTTGTTTCTTTAAGATGCACGCGAAGAAGTGTGGTGCTGCTTTTGGCATATTCTTAATTAGGAGGGGACGCACGACAGTGGTAACTGTATTCATGTACGGCTATCCTATCGGCAGAGCGCATCCTGACTATAAATGTCTTCTCGTATGCGTTGCAGTGTACGCTTGCAGATGCATCTGCACGAGAACAGGTGGCGACAGAGATCAGAAAACGCAACCAAGGGAAGCTATCGGCAGAGTGCCACATCGAGAAGTATCAGTCTTTGTTCAACAGGAGTCCCACGATGAAGGCAGAGCTCTTATTTAATTCTTCACAGCAAGGCCATCTCATGAACGGAGGGGGTCGATGACTGGCAGTGCCGGAAAGAGAAGGTTAAGACGGAAAATGATGCAGGTCGCCAAGACGATGGAATGCTTAAGCATCAAAGAGAGATAAATCCACTTGCAGCGCCATAGCAAAAGAGGGATAAAACCGGTTTGGAAATGATCGATATATGTAGCCTTATGCTATTAGGGTGCAACTTATAGCAGTGCCAGCGCCCAAAAGAGAATAAGAAGTAGGACTATACGGCAGGCAGCGAATGTGGCACCCAAAATTTGATGGCGCGTAAGGACAGGCCCATCTGTTTCTTTTGTAACAAATAAACCACATAATTTGAAATTTCCGGAACACAGAGAACTAAAAGAACTTGAAGACGCAAGACTCTAACAAGCGCTGTCAGGGGAGCAAGCAAAGTGAGCTGGAAACTCCCTAGTCCCTGCGCAACTTGTGCAGTAATGGATGGGAAGGTAGGTGGTAGCGGCTGCGCAGCAGATTCTCTTCGAGTCAACTCTGCTCTTTTGGAAGTTTCTATTGGTGGTAGCTAATTGTTAGGGTCACTTGACACAGAGTGCGAAGTGAATTTGAGATCGGAAATATTGGCAAGGTGGTTAAGCCTATTTGTCTACTCGCTGGCCCAGTTTCTGTGAGTACGCTTCGCCAATTGCAGGCAGGATAAGACGATCAGTAAAAGTGGTGACGTAAAACGTTGACCCACTCTAGAATTTTCCTTCCACTTTCCCATGGTGCGGGATTTCTACGGGGACACAAAAATCGGGGAAATTATGGGCATGAAATGTGATATTCAGTACGAAATGAAGCTTATTACCATGTTACGAAACTTTCACATTGAACCAGTTCACCACTGTATAATTGTAGGCATGCCGTGGGTAACCCGGTGGAGCGCACAGATGCGCCTGAAAGACGACACTGTTACGGTCTATGCAAAGTGGAAGTAGCGTCCCAAGGACGCTATGTTTCTCATACAGAGAAAGGAGCTAGAGGCTTCCACGCAGTGCTGAAGCGCCCCAGGAAACGGTTGGGGAATGCATTCACTCCATCGCGATAGTCTTGTGAAGATCGTTGTTTGCGTGATCCGATCAAGGTAGCACGGGTGGAATTGCAGGATTGGAGACAACTGAAAAAAGGAATTCTCTAATGTTCTAAATAGCAAGGAGGTACCAGCGCACATGCCAGCTGTTGGGCTCTCAATGCACCGCATCGTATCATATCGAGCTCATTCATGGAGCAGCCCGAAGGTTTGCTCCGAGGTATCGGCGACTCCCACGTCTTGAACAGGATATTGAGTGATAAACAAATGAACCGGTGTTCCAATATCCGAATCTGTGTTTTGACATGTGGAAAAGGTTACTCACAACCTAGTGAGAATTCGTTTACAGCTCCGAAAACTCAGCGGCAGCAGCAAGGGTATCAAAAGCAGCAACAACAGCAACAGCACCAAAGGCAGTTGCTTGTACTAGGGGCCGCAGCAGCGCGAGAGCAATAGAAAGCGGACGATGATGTGCGTGCACTATAGCAGCATGTCCAGTTGTTTATCCTTTGTTCTGGTGCGCGTGTTCTGTTTCACTGCAGCTTGTTCCTGTTGCCATGTCTTGCTTTCTAGACACAACTTGCTACTCTCCTGGTGGAAGAGCATTTACCGTCGTTCATAAGATGCAAATAGATGTGATAAATAGAGGAAATCGCTGCCCTATGTGGGGCTGTTCGTTCTTGTATGCTGCGTTTGCTGCTGGGAGCTGAGAATATGTCCTTGCTTCATTCTCGATCATTCTCCATTCTGTCATATTTCTGCCCTTTTCGAAGACTTTCCTCTTTGTCTTTTTGACATCGGAGATTCCAGGAGTCCGTTCTGCAGTCGTATCAATTAACCAACCGGAATATGCATGTGCAGATGTAGCAGATGCAGCAACAGCAGCAGCAGAAAAAGGAGCAGCAGCAAGAGGAGTAGGGTCTGCAACGGAAGGAACGGCTGGCGGTGCTGGTGCTACAGGGATCAACAACGCAGGAAATAACAATGTAGCTGCAGGAGGGCCCGTCTTGTTCTGCAGATACGCTGAGCAGACGCATGGAGTAATAACCAGGAGTGTATGCCAGAGAGCATTTTCTGCTAGCAGCATCGTTTGCAGCACCATTGGAGAGGGATACAGCAGCACTGTGGGGTTAGCAACTTTGACGGAGGAGGGGGAAGAGAATGGCCACAGAGAAGACGAAATTGGCCTTCTCGTGTGCGCCAAGGATACTGATGGGAACACACGGTAAGCTTGCTACTAATTCCAAATTTGGTAAGACGACATTTTAGCAGTGGTTGTAGCAACACAAATACATGCACCGTGAATGTAAGCAGAGAAAAAGGCAACAAAGCGAACAAAACACAAAATGAACCAAAAATAGGATGTTAGAGACGCAGCGGTGCCATGCGTCTGTCAGCTCCGACAGAGGAAAGCGAAGATAATGGCCGCTTATTAGCGTGTGCATGTACTCAAGCGCTCTAATAGTCAGCATGCGTTTCACTTCCGGGGTGTATGCACAGTGCGGAACAGTTCAAGCTGATGGCTGTATAGTATATGTAACTATATTAGGCTTGCAGCCTCTTCCTGTAATCTTAAGCAGCCTCAGCAGAACCTGCAGCCCGAGCAGAGGGGCACCAAAAGCAACCGAGGTAACAGCAACTGATGCAGGAGCAAGAAATGCGGGACCAACAAACCAGCAGCCAGAGGCACAGCCGCAAGAGATTCAGGAGTAAGAGGTGTCGCAAGACGAACCAACGAAGCTGCAGTAACAGCACCTGCCTCAGTGGCAGAACTGCTGCAAGAGCCTTTTAATCTGTCCATTACCCAGTTAGTGGTTCGCGGGCATACGAAATCTTGTGCTGCTCGGATGAGGAAGGAAGGAGGCCGAGCGTAGAGTGGCCCGTCGGAAGTCCGCGTGTTTACTTCTTATTGATTGGCGGCTGTCTACTGAGGGCCTTGAAGTTGTCTGGCAATTCTCTACAATGCTAGGACATGCTGAGAAGGGGTCTTTGTTTTGCTTGCATTTGCCGCTGCCTTGCAGCGCAACAAGCATAAAATGCGTTGCTACTAATGCCAAGCCGCCTACTATCAGTACCAGTTCCAGCCAGCCGAGGATGCCTGAAAACTGTCTCGGATGTCAGCTGCTTTGGGGGGAAATTATTGTTTCAAACCTTTGATTCTGTAGTAGTACTCTGGCTATCAGTCGGGATCGGGTACGTTCGCTGCACACGCACGTGGAGGCACGGGACTCTCAATAACTATTTGGCGTCGAAACTTTTCAAGTGTCTTTGTATGTGTTTACATATAATGAAGGAAAAGTTTCAACTAGTTCCTTACTAATTAGATCGGGAGGAAGCCCCCGATTGTACAACGTGTAGAGCAGGTATACAAGACACCGGGGCGAGCCCCCGATACCGGCAAGTTTAAAGGGTTTTTCCATTGCCAGCCCGGGGTCAACAAACACTACCTGAAATGGCTTTACTATTAAAAAATTATGTGGGATATCTGTTCGCCGATAAAAGATGTCCCTACACTTCCGCTGCGATGCGGAGGGCACCGAGGGGCTGCTAGCTGCAGACACAGCTGCCCGAAGACTGAGCCTGTAGGGAGTAGCCCGCCGTCCGGGTCCCACTTTTTCTATGCACTGTGTCACCTTTAAAAGTGTTTTGTCTGATTTGCTTAGCATATCAATGTTCTTCGTGGCACTGGTGCAGTTCTCGGTTTGACTGGAGCAGGAAGGCTCGAAGACTGGTCCTTGAAGGCCGCAGCAGCATGGAATGACCTTCCTTCCAGCTGCTGTGTGCAGCAGCAACCAAAAATGGGACTAAGGGAAGTATGCCACAGCATATATTATTTCGTTTGTCTCGGCCTTCTTGTCAGCCTTGCCGGCGCAACCGGCTCGTCCCCGTCACTTGTTCAGACATCGATAAATGTCACTGCGACAACCAGAAGCAACAGCAGCAGCACGCTGAGCAGTGACACCCTTGAAGGAACCGGCAGTACCAGCGTTGACAGCAGCAACAACAGCAATAGCAACAGCAGCAGTAGCAGTAGCACGGTCAACACCACTGCTTCTTCCAATGTTTTGACGGATGAAGAGCGCATTGCTCAAATAATAAAGGAAGACACCCCTGAGTTGAAGTGGAGAGTTACAGATGGTTGGACGTTGCCTGAAAATAACGTATACAGGAACTACTTATGCCGCTTTGGCGCCCTAGACGTTCCGTGTTGGGACTCTCTGGCTATATATGCTAAGTCGGAATATGAAGGATGGCCCGTTCCCATATACTGCCCTCCTGGAAGCTGTTGTGGAGATGTCTTAGGTGACCTGCGGTGTCGCCCATCTTGTACTACGGGGGGATGGTCTGTCATGAGCCCATCGCAATGCACTTGCAAGCTGCACGAACACAAGTGTCCGAAGAATACGGTATGTGACGAACGAGACACTACCCAATATGGCGGGGTATACTGCCGCTGTAAAGATGGCTACGTCGGAAACGGAGTCGTTTGTTACCCGGACCCCTGTGCAGACCCTCTCAAAAACAGGTGCTCTCCAGGTACATGCAAGGGGAGGCCCAACGGCACGGCATATTGCGTCTGCCCAAAAGGATATACCTGGGATGACTCAGATCTCTTAAGTCCCGCCTGCGTCCTGGAGAGTCTCTGCAAGAATAACCCCTGTGGATCGTCAGAGGCAGTGCTAGAGTGCAGGACCGAGAGCACCACAGAATACACTTGTATCTGCCGGCCGGGGTATGAACTAGGCACCGTCAACGGAGCAAAAGTATGTATTGCAGCTTCCACTGCAGTCAAGTGCGAAGACGAGCCTTGCGGGACAGAGGGCCTCCTCAACTGCGCAGACACCCCGAGCGGGCCAGAGTGTCAATGCAAGAGTCTTTATCGACTGGTTACCGAGCAGCGGAAGAAACAGTGCATATATTCACCTTGCGAAGATGGAGCCTGTGGGGATTCTGCGGCAGTGAAGAGCTGCCAGGCCGGCATTTCAACTTACACTTGCGTATGCAACACCAACTACAAACTCGATACGGTTGATGGTCTGCCCAAGTGTGTGGCAGCGACAGCAGACCTCACTCTCTTCATCATAGGCGGAGCCA
Organism: Eimeria zaria; assembly: GCA_904066265.1. Taxonomy (NCBI): domain Eukaryota; phylum Apicomplexa; class Conoidasida; order Eucoccidiorida; family Eimeriidae; genus Eimeria; species Eimeria zaria. The sequence continues at coordinate 12,838 of CAJFCY010000407.1, forward strand.
TTGTGGGGGCCCTTTTGCTGATAACCGTTGCCAGCTGCATCTTCCTACGGAGGAGAATGCTAATGAGAAACGCCCTTGAAGCCTACACACAAGATTGCCTGGAAGTGTCTATGGGGGCCCATCAAGACGGGCTCACAGCAAGTACCAGCGCATGGATGTAGCAGCAGGCTACTGCTGCAGCTGCTGCAGCGGCAACAGCATAGCAGACAGTGATTGCAGAATCATGTCCCTGTGTTGCGAAAATGTGTAGCGCACGCAATACACTTGGACTACCGTTGCAAGCAACCGGGGACAACAACATAGCGACAGGTAGACCACGGGGGTCTGCCTAGATTTGCCCATTTAGAAGACTTCAGCTGTTCCACTGCATAGTGAAGCGTCTTGCTCTCTACTTATTACCTTTAAGTGTATGAAAAATCCGTGGGGGGAGGTTAGAGGGGCAGTATCATTTGATGTACAGAAGACAGTCGCCTGCACGCGAGCCCTCAACTTAACTCTGCCTTCCCCCAAACCCCTTACTTCCTCCACCCTCCCCTTTTCATCGCAACATTTTTGCTGCATAAGCTGTCCTTGCTACAATTGAAACGAAACAGAAGTAATTAGAGGGACAGGTAGGGGAAAGGAGAAGAGTGGCAACACGCCGGAGAAAGTAGCGGAAAGACAGGCAAGCACGTACTAGCCACGTGGGGCTGATACGCACGCGAGCAATGAGGCAGCCTATAAAGGAACGCAACTCGCATCAACACAGATGGAACAGACGGATATGTCTGCTGCAGCAAACAGACAAAGGTGCAAAAGAGACCCATTAGCAAAGAGATAAACGCTAGCGTACGGAAGTGGGTATTAGCATAAAACGCACCAGGAGAAACAGATCGCGAATATCCTCAGCCCAAATTCATAAACGGCCGAGATATCACAAATTTAGCCCACTTAAACCAGTCAGATATGCTCCTGCAAGCAATACTTACTGGTAGCCAATGTGAACTTTCAACCGCTTCGAAAAACAAAAATATGTAGGGTGGGAACGGCCAAGTGCAGAAAAAGATAATGCAGCCCATAATTATGATAACTTTACTTTCACGCATTGTTGCTGTGTCGTTCCTGCGTTCCTTTAATAATATCCGGAATTATCCGTCTGAATATTCAACTGTGGAGGAGATTTCGTTTTCGAGACTAATTTTTCAGAACAAAATGCAAAAACCCAACCTCTAGAAAACCCAACCTGTTCAGCAGTATTTCTCGGGGTGTAAACTTCACCACTCTGAATTCTTATTTTATTGCTTTTCGCGAAAAAGAAACGAATGCAAACCTCGATTACTACGTATGCAAACTACCTATGCAAACGAATTGTAGAACCTTTTCGCTGCAAATATGCAATTTAATCGACGTAAGCAGGCGATTAAAATGTTTGTACGTGTTTAGTGAAGGTGATTCATATCGTTAAATGATAATGTTTTAGGAATTCACGTACGTACAAAATCCATAAGTAAGTGTGCATCATAGTGGCAACATTCTCGTTGAATTTGTTGCGATTTCCCCACTTCAAAAGCATATGAATATAAGTGAATATGTGTACGTGTGCAAATCTAGTGGAAATGAGTATTGTCGACAACCATTTAGATGCAAATGTCCAAGTGAAGTTTGAATATTACTGTCGTGTGAAAATAGTTGTATATAGGCACGTTGTTTTAATACAGATAGAGACCTCTAGAACAGGAGTTTCCGGCATCCGTTTCCGGCATCGTGGTGAAATTTCGCGGTATTTCATGCGTTGTCTGGTCCTTCTTTCAGAGAATTGAAGCTGCTGCACCAAGCAAATTTCCCTCTTATTGAACTACAGGGCATTTCATCAGTGATATAAGGACACAACTACACACATGCAGATCAGTCTCCCGCTGTTAGCCAGTCTGTGCTACATTCAATTCTCGAAGGCCGTACAAGCAACGTTAAGTAAGCGTTTCCAGACGTGCATCAGAATCGAGTATCAGAATGTGCGCAATAAGAAGAATACAAGCAAAAAATAATTGCAAAAGTAGTAACACTTTACGCGTTGATAGACCCTCTCTCCTTACGGTCACAAGGTCTAGCCGACTGCAAATCAACAGTACATGCGTACGTCTTCTGTAAAAAAAGTAAATTTACTATGTAAGGGATACAAACTTCCCCAGTTCCAGCTGTCTGCTTCGTAAGCATCCACAATCGCTTTCTGATGTAGGTAGGCGTGTTTCTAGCTACGCGGAGGCTAGCACCTGACAATCAAGTGAGTGTCTAATGTCTACAATACTGGAACACTCATTGGCAGGATGCTTCTGTCTAGCTGCACTTGTGTTGCCGTGCAGGTGTTTCAACACGGAGTGGTGACTCACGACAAGCTGCCACTCACTCAGCAGCTACAGGCCTCTTTGCCGTTGGGCTCAGGATGCCTACGGGAAGAAGTGAAGGCCCGCGGCTTAAGTTTCGTCACTAAATATCTTTACTATGACTGTTGCTACCGAGACAGCCAAAACCACAAGCGTTCCCAAGCTCTTTCCATATGGATGCAGTAAGCCAGTCGTTTATTAAGTACCTATCTGGCTTTCCGTAGTCAACATGCAGACAAGCATGAATACATTACACAGTCTGTTCTGACAGACTTTGC
>CAJFCY010000408.1:0-5000 GCA_904066265.1 Eimeria zaria
GTGCTGCTACTGCTGCTGCTACTTGTGCTGCTACGCCTTTTGCTGCTGCTGCCGGTGATATTGCTACGCGGTTGCTGGTGCTAGTGCTGCGCTGCTCCCGCTGCCACTGCTGCTGCTGATGCTGCTGATGCTGCTGCTATTTCTGCTGCTGCTGCTGCCGCTGCTATTGCTACTGCTGCTGCTGCTGCTACCGTTCTTTTTGATGGTGCCACCGGTTAATTCATTGTGTTGCTGCTGCTTCTTGCTGCTGCTGCTTCTTGCTGCTGTGGCTGTTGCTTCTACTTTCTACTCTGCTGCTGCTGCAGCTGCTGCTCGTTTTGCAGCTTCTATTGTTACTACTGCTGCTACTATTGCTGCTGCTGCTGCTGCTATTGCTGCATCATTATTTGATGTGTGGGGTTGTTTAATGCATGTGCTGCTGCTGCGTTGCAGACAGTAGTGCAGCAGGTGCTGCTACACTCTGCAGCTCCTGCTTCTGCTTTCTTGCCGCTGCTGCTGCTGCTGTGGCAGCGGCTGCTGCAGTGTTACCCGCAGGCGTTGCAGCTGTATAGCAGCAGCAGCAGCAACAGCAGCAGCAGCTCTCTTCAGCCCGATCCATTCCTTGAGTCGAATTCAGACTTTGCTGCATGTGATGCCGGTGCTGCTGCTGCTGCTGCTGCAATAACAAAACCAACAAATACAGCAGCAGCATCAGCAGCAGCTGCTGCAGCACATGGCTCGTGTGCTGAATGGATTGAGGTTACCGTTGCCTTGCTGCAGCAGGGAGGGCTGCTGCCTCCAGCAGCGCGCTGCTTAGCTCTGAACGTGCTGCTGCTGCTGCTGACTGCAGCCAAGCAGCAGCAACTGCAGCAAGAGCAACAGCAACACGCGGCCTGGCTGCTGCTGCGGTCGAACGGGCATTCCATACTGCTGTTGCTGCTGCGCGCATTCGTCGCTCAGGAGCTGCAGCAGCTGCAGCTCAAGCTGAAGCAGCAGCAGGAGCAGGAGCAGGAGCAGCAGCAGCAGCACGAGACAATCACCTTCAGGTGCAAGCGCCATGCTGCAGCAGCAGCGCTGTGGCTAATGCTGGGTCTCCCTGAAAGAGCAGCAGCAGCAGCAGCAGCAACAGCAGGTACTGTTCCAGATAAAGCAGCAGCAGCAGCAGCAGCAGCAGCAGATTCAGAAAATCAAGCAACAGAGGAGACTATTTGCTGCAGCTGGGCAGCAGCTTCAGAAGCTGCTGCACAGGATAGCTGCGGGGCTCGTCGCGGACGGAGGCACTGCAGCAACAATAACAACAGCAGCAGCAGCAGCAACAGAAGCAGCAGCAGCAACAGCAGCAGCAGCAGAAGCAAAATCAGCAGCAGAAGAGTAAGGACATCCATTCGACGGCCAGTTGTGCAAACCACAATCTCCGCAGCGTTAATAGAGCAGCAGCAGCAGCAGCAGCAGCAGCAGGAACAGCAGCAGCAGCAGCCAGAACAGCTGCAGCAGCAGCAGCGTAGGCGGCAAGAGGCCTCCTTGCTGCCATCCCTTCTCAGTCCTGCTGGCGGCGAGCTGTACGACGACATCTGCAGCAGCGAATGCAGCAGCTCACGCAGCAGCAGCAGCAGCAGCAGCAGTGGATGTGCCAAGCATAGGGGCAGCAGCAGCATCGGCAGCAGCAGCAAGTGCAGCAGGAAGCTCAACAGCCGCTGCAGCAAATGGAGCGAAACGCATGCATACCACGGCGTACACACCGCAGCAGCAGAAGCAGCAGCTGCAACAGCAGCAACATCGATGGCGACGGAAGCAGCAGCAGTATCAGCAGCAGCAACGGCAACAGAAGCAGCAGCAGCAGTAGGACCAGGAGCTAGAGATGCAGCAGCGACAATGAAATACAAGTTAACCAAGGGGAAGCAACAACAACAACAGCAACAGCAGCAGCAGCAGCAGCAGCAGCAGGCGCTGCTGTTACAGCAAGGCGGCATCACGCTGCTGCAGCAGCAGTGGCAGCAGCGCGGAGGGTGTCTTGAGGGCTCTATAGATTCAAAGCAGCAGAAGCAACAGCAGCAACACGATAGGCAGCACAACGGACAGCAGCAGCAGCAGCAACAGCAGCAGCAGCAGCAGCAGCAGCAGCTCCTGCTGCTGCCTGCTGGTGCCCCGTTTGCTGTCGCCTCCCTTTCAGCAGCAGAGGCGGGTGTTGCGTTGCATACGCTGTATTTGGGGTGTATGTACAGCTCAGCATTGGCGCAGCAGCTGTGCTGCAGCCGCAACACCCTGCAGCAGCTGCTGCTGTTGCTGTTATTGCCAGTGCAGCACGAGCGACTAGCGATTGCTGCAGCAAAGCTGCTGCTGCTGCTGCTGCGAAGACACCCCGTTGTTTCGCTGCTTCTGCTGCAGGAAGCAGCTCTGCCGATCTGCTGTGCTGCTGCATGCAGATTTACCTCAAATCCTGTCAGCAGCAACAGCAAAAGCAGCAGCAGCAGCAGCAGCAAGGCCACAGCAGCAGCAACAGGAGCAGCAGCACGAACGCAGTGTAAAGCCCCAGGATTTGCTGCTAGAGTTGCTGCATGCAAATTGCTGCTTCGTGTTGTGTCTTCTTTAAATAGATTTCATCTTAGACCCAGCAGCGGCAGCTGCTGCTGCAGCAGCAGCAGAGACCACAACATCTGCTGCTGCTGCTGCTGCTGCTGCGGCGGTTTGTCATTTGGCACGCACTACCTTTGTAGGCTGCTGCCGAGCCCGCTAGTCCGTTTGCTGCTGTCTGATGCATCTCTGATACTACCAGATGCAGCAGCAACAGCAGCAATAACAACAGCAACAGCAGCAGCAGCAGCAGCAGCAGGAGCAGGAGCAGCAGCAGCAGCACAACATGCCAAACGCGGGCCTGTGGCATTAGCCAGTCTGTTTTCATTTTGTGCTGCAGGGGCAGCTGTAGAGACACCTCAACTCATTTGGAGCAGCAAAATGCAGCAGCAGCTGCTGCAGCAGCTCTGTGGGCCTATAGCCAGTCTGCTGCAGCGGGACAGCAGCAGCAGCAGCAACTGCAGCAGCAGCAGCAGCAGTGACAGATTGGGCGATAGCCTCAGCTTTGGCAGGGCGCTCAACGCTTCTTTGACCCTGCAGCAGCAGATATCAGTACCTGCAGCAACAGCAGCAGGAGCAGCAGCAGCAACAGCAGCAAGAACAGCAGCAGCAACAGCAGCAGGTGTAGCAGCAGCAGCAGCAGAAGCAAGATCGACGGTACCTGAAGTGGCGAGTGAAATGGCAGGCAGTTATGTATGTGCTGCTGCTACTGATCCTGCTGCTGCTGCTGCTGCTGCTGCTGCTGCTGCTGCTGCTGCTGCTGGTGCTTACAGCTGCTCTCTAGTCTGTGTGCGCCAGCAGCAGCTGTCTTTGCTGCTGACAGCAGAAAGGCTGTTTGTGTCTCGTGCACTCCTTCGGGCGGAGGAACTGTGGAGTTGGCTGCTGCAGCAAATCAAGCAGCAGCAGCAGCAGCTGCTGCTGCTGCAGCAGCACAGATCGCGTACATTTAGCAACAGCCCTCTGTGTCTGTACCACTCCTTAGAGAAGCAGCACCAGCTGCAGCAGCAACAGCAGCAGCAGCAACAGCAGCAACAGCAGCGCGCAAGCAAATACGTAGCAGATGACTCCGCAGCAGCAGTAGCGACCGCAGCAGCAGCAGCAGCAACAGCAGCAACTTCTGTGTATGGATGTGCTTTAGAGATTTGGTGCATGGAGACTCTGCAGCAGCAGCAGCTGCTGCTACAGCAGCTGCAGCTGCTGCCGCTGCCTCGACGAAGGAAACAGCCGCTGCCTTACAGTTGCTGGCGCACACCACAGCAGCAGCAGAAGCAGCGACAGCAGCAGCAAAGACCGCTGCAGCAGCAGCAGCAGGAGCAGCAGCGCCCTGTGGCATTGTTGCTGCAACTTGTTCAGTGCTTCCGCACACATACTGGGTTGATGCTGCAGCAGCAGCAGCAAACAGGAGATGTGCGCACCAACAGCAGCAGCAGCAGCAGCAGCAGCAACAGCAGCGACGCCGAAGCATGCTGCTCAAAGCGAATCTGTAGCGAGCGCGATTTGCTGCAGCTGTTGCGGCTACAGCAGCTGCTACTGCTGCTGTTTCCCCACATGTTTGCATGCTGCAGCCTGAGCAGCAGCTCTACACGCAGAACAGCAGCAGCAGCAGCATTAGCAGCAGCAGCAGCAGAAGAAGCAGAAGAAAGTTATCGCTGCTGCAGTGTATGCCAGTTGCAGCAGCAGCTGCTGCAGCAAATCGAGTACATCCTGCGCAACCGCTGGCTACTGCCAGCCTCGCTGCTGCTGCAATCCGTGCTGCTGCTGCATGTGCTGCTGCAAGTAGCCTTGGCCCAAGCAGCAGCAGCAGCAGCAACAGCAGCAGAAACAGGAGCAGCAGCACAGCCGCTGCTGCTGCAACGCATCATAAGCTCGGAAGCTGCCCCCTTGCTGCTGTTGCTGCTTAGGGATCTTCAGCGCGGCAGCAGCGAGCAGCAGCAGCAGCAGCAGCAAATGCAGCAACAGCAAACGCAGCAGCAGGAGGAACAGTCGCGCAGGTATTTGCTGTTGCAGCAGCTACGTCAATACCTAGAGCATGCGGCAGCTGCCGATACACCCTGCAGTAACAGCAGCAGCAGCAGCAGCAGCAGCCCTCGAGGCAGGAATAGTAGCAGCAGGAGCAGCAACAGGAGCAGACGCAGCAGCTGCAGCACCAGCAGCAGCAGCAACGACAGCATGCGCAGCAGCAAAGTGGTACATAACGGTATAAGTGGCAGCAGCAGCAGCAGCAAGATCCTACGCACTGCTACTCACTCCCAGACAGGCGATCTTCTACAGCAGCAGCTGCAGCAGCAGCAGCAGCTGCAGCAGCAGCAGCAGCAGCAGCAGCAGCAGATGGGACAAATGAAGAGGAGCAGCAGCAACAGCTATCTGCTGCATGATGACTGTTCGCTGCAGCTGTCTTTGTTCTCCTGCTTGGCGTTTGCTGCTGATAGCACCGCAGCAGCAGCAGCAAG
>CAJFCY010000408.1:10000-15461 GCA_904066265.1 Eimeria zaria
CAGGCACGGCTGCAACGGAGGGAGGGGCAGCAGCAACAGCAGCAGGAGCAGCAGCAGCAGCTACAGCAGTTTGTGCTTCTAAGTGCGATTCAAGCCTGTCTCCTCAGGCCTGGCATCGGCGTTCGCTGCTGCTGCTGCTGCTGCTGCTGCTGCCGCTGCTGTGTTCTCTGCTGCACCCTGAAACAGCAGCAGCAGCAGCGAGAGTTAATGCTGCAGCAGTAGCAGCAGTTGCTGCTGCTCTGCAACGCGCTGTCAGCAGCACCGGAATTGGTATGATGCTGCTGCTGCACATCTCTCGACATGCATGCCAGCAGCAGCAGCAGCAGCAACAGCAGCAGCAGCAACAGCAGCAGGAATGCGCTGGGTCTGCAGAGGCATATGCCATTACTTACTACTCAACGCAGCTGCTGGCAATTCTGCTGCGAAGCATGCAACAGCGGCAGCAGCAGGGGCAGCAGCAGAAGCAGGGGCAGCGGCAGCGGCAGCAGCAGCTGCAGCTGGTGCTAGTAGATTCTGCTGCGGATTCAACGGAAGCACAGGCAGGTGCAGCAGCAGATGCAGCAGCAGTTGCTGCTGCTGCTGCAGCAGCGCAGCAGCATGCCTCGTCTGCCGAAGCTGCAGCAACTCTGCTGCTTCTGCTGTGGGTCGGTGGAGGGCTTTGTGCGGCGGCATCCGTTGCAGCATCAGCAGCAGCAGGCGCAGCAGCAGCAGCAACAGCAGCAGCAAGCAGCAAGCTTCAAGCAGCGTCTGTTGGAGGGCAGGCTTGTCTTCGTTTGCTGCAGCAGTTATGGATTCGGCACCCAACACACAGCAGCAGCAGCAGCAAATACGGTCTGCAGCAGCAGCAAGTGCAGCAGCTGCAGCGAGTGCTGCTTCTCCAGCTTCAGATGCTGCAGTCTGCAGCAGCAGCAGCGGCAGCTACAGCAGCACCATCAACTGCCGAACTGGTAGCTGCACAAGAGCTGCTGCAGCTTATGTACACGAAAGAAAACGAACAGCAGCAGCAGCAGCAGCAGCAGCAGCAGCAGCAGCGCCTGTCAACGCTGAAGACAGCGTTGCAGTGGCAGCAGCAGCAGCTGCTTCTTGACCTGCAGCAATGGCGTTGTGCTACAAGGTAAGAATAGCGGCAGCAACACGAGCAGCACCTGTAGCTGCAGCAGCAGCAGCATTAGCAGTAGCAGCAGCAGCAGCAGCAGCAGTAGCAGCAGCAGCAGCAGCAGCAGTAGCAGCAGCAGCAGCAGCAGCAGCTACTGAGATATGGTTCTTCGTTTGCCCTGTTTAGACTTCGCTGACTATGGAAGGTGCACTGTTGCTGCTGTTGTTGCTGCTATTGCTGCTGCTGCTGCTGCTGCTGCTGTTGCTGCTGCTGTTGCTGCTGCTGTTGCTGCTGCTGTTGCTGCTGCTGTTGCTGCTGCTGGTGCTGCTGTTGTTGCTTGTGCTGCTGCAGGCAAACAGCAGCACAGCAGCATCTCTGCTGCCAAGGTCGCAGCAGCATGACGAGCTTCACTAGGTGCTGCAGCAGCGGCAGCAGCAGCTGGACGTGCAGCAGCAGCAGCAGCACCTTCTTTCCTGTTGCGTTTCCGGAAGACGCCTTCACCGAACAGCAGCAGCAGCAGCAGCAGCAACAACAGGAGCGTTCGCTGCTGCAGCAGCACTCGGCTGGTGCAGGAGCAGCAGCAGCATGGCTGCTGCTGCGCACGCGCGAGTTGCTGCTGGCGGAGCAGCAGCTTCCGCTGCTGCTGCCAGACAAACCTTATCTGCTGCTTCTTCAGGTGTATATGCAGAAGCCAGGTAAGCGATAGTTGCTGCTGTTGCTGCTGTTGCTGCTGCTGTTGCTGCTGTTGAGGGTGCTACTGCTGCTGCTGTTGCTGCTGTTGCTGCTGCTGTTGCGGGTGCTACTGTTGCTGCTGTTGCTGCTCTTGCTGCTGTTGCTGCTGTTCTTGCTCTTGCTGCTGTTGCTGTTGCAGCAGCAGCACTGCTGCTGTTTGATTGCCTTCGCAGGCCGGAGGATAGCAAGAGACATGGAGGTGCTGCTGCAACTGCTGCAGACAATCCGGAAGCAAATGCAGCAGCAAATACAGCAGCAGCAGCAGCAGCAGCGACGGCGAGACGATGGTTTGAGTGTAGAAGCTCTTGCTGCAGTTTACAGCAGTAGCAGCGCGGCAGCAGCCGAAGCAATCGAGAACCTACGCGGTGCTGCTGCTGCGTCAGATAAGGCAGCAGCAGCAGCAGCAGCAACAGTAGCAGCAGCAGCAGCAACAACAGCAGAAGGACCGCTTCCTGCTGTTGTATCGCCTCCAGCTGCCGTGCTGGGGCCAGGCCGCGTCAAGTTGCAGCAGCAGCAGCAGGAGCAGCAGCAGGATGAGGAGCAGGAGCAAGTGCAGCAGCAACAGCAGCAGCAGCAGCAACAGCAGCAGCAGCAGCAACAGCAGCAGCAGCAGCAGCAACAGCAGCAGCAGCAGCAGCAACAGCAGCAGCTGCGAAACCAACTGGAGTTACACTTGGGCCCAAACTGTTTAACCTGGCAACGGGAAAGGTATGCTGACTCCCTCGCCCTCAGCAGCAGCAGCAACAGCAGCAGCAGCAGCAGCAACAGCAACAACATAGGCAGGAGACGCAGCACGGACATGCAAAATAACAGCAGCAACAGCAGCAGCAGCAGCAGCAGCAGCAGCAGCAGCAGCAGCAAAGGGGGACGCAGCCAAAGTAGACGCGCTGCGTCCGTGCACGGCAGCGACGGAGAAGCAGCTTCAGCTGCTTCTGCAGCAGCAGCAGCAGCTGCTGCTGCTGCTGCACAGCACTGGGATATCCCCGCCACTGTCAAGGCTCTGCTGCAGTCCTTCACCCCATGCTGCAGCAACCCAACTTCAGATCAGCAGCAGCAACAGCAGCAGCAGCAGCTGCTGCTGCTGCTGCAAAGGCGATCTGCTGCTGTCTCGCAAGAAGTGCTGCACTGCATGTGGCAGGGTGTTGTGCTGCTGCTGCTGCAGCAAGACAACCCATTGTTGCTTCTAAACGCCCGCAGCAAGAGCAGCAACAGCTGGTGGTGCAGCAGCAGCAGCAGCAGCTGCAGCAGCAGCGGAGGTATATGCTGGTGCTGCGGCGAGGATCATGATCGTTGCTGCTGCCAAAGCGCAGCAGCAGCAGCAGCAGCAGCAGCAGCAATTTCACTGCCGTTCCACCCTCTCTCGCCTGTTAATGCTGCTTCTGCTGCTGCTTCTGCTGCAGCAGATGCTGCTGCAGCAGAAGAAACACCCTCAGCTACAGCTGCTGCTGCTGCCTGCTCACTACACGAAGTAAGCGCAACAGCAGCAGCAGCAGCAGCAGCAGATGCGGAATCGCCTGCAGCAAATTACCTTAGCACAGGGGAAGCAGCAGAAGCTGCTTTTGCTGCAGCAGCATCTGCTGCAGCAGCAGCAGCAGGCACTCTGTGGCAGCAACTGCTGTTGCAGCTTCAAGAGGCGTCTTTGCTAAAGGAGGAGACACTAATGCTGCTGCTGCAGCTGCTAGAAGCAGCAGCAGCAGCAGGGGTTCTCGAGGTGCTGCAGCAGCAGCCAAAAGCTTCTTCTGTCTTCTCGCAGCAGCAGCAGCAGCAGCAGCAGCAGCAGGAGCGGTTCGTGCTGTTAGTAGCACCGCTGCTGCAGCTGTTGCAGCGAGACGCAGCAAAAGTGTTACGGCCGCTTTGCCTAGCCGGCGTATGGTGCTGCAGCAGCAACAGCAGCAGCAGCAACAGCAGCAGCAGCAACAGCAGCAGCAACAGCAGAGGCAACAGCCGAGCGAAGCTTCAGACTCTTTGGCTGTCTTCCCTTCGTTTGGTATTTGTCTTGCTGTGTCTGCTGCACAGCAGCAGCAGCAGCAGCAGTAGCAGCAACAGCAGCAACAACAGCAGCAGCCACAGCAGCAGCAGTAGCTTGAAACAGGTACAGGGAAAGACAGCTGCTGCGGCGCTGAACGTGTGGTGGCTGGAGAGTGATGCTGCAGCAGAAGAGAGATCTCTGACTGCAGCAGCAGCAGCAGCAGCAGCAGCTGTAGCAGCTGCTGCTGCTGTGGAAGAAGCAGCAGAGGAGACGCCTGAAGACACTGCTGCTGCTGTTGCAGCTGCCGCTGCTGCGAGGTTAGCTTCGAAAGAGATGCAGCAAGCCGGTGTGCTGCTACCTCTCGTGCTGCTAGCAGCCAATCACGGCAGCAGCAGCAGCAGCAGCAGCAGCAGCAGATGCGCAGCAAGGTACTGGGTGCTGAGCAACAGCACCAGCAGCAGCAAGGAGCTGCAGCTACAGTGTTCGCCGTCATCTGCTTGCTCAACTACTGCAGCAGCAGATGCAGCAGCAGCAGCAGCAGCAGCAGAGGGGCAGATGACGAGGCTGCGCATGTGGGGGACACAGCTAAGAGCAGCAGCAGCAGCCTTAAGCCTTTGCAAGCTGCTGCCTTCTGCGGTGAGACTGCTGCTGCTGCTGCTGCTGCCGCCTTTGTTGCTGCTGCTACTGCCGTAGTTGCTGCTGCAGTTGCTGCTGCTGGCGTTGCTGCCTCTTCAGTTTTCTTGTCTTGTGTTTTTTGTATGTGTGCTGCAGAAGGAAGAGCTGCTGCAGCTGCTGCAAGGTGAGCATCCGCAGCAGCAGCAGCAGCAGCAGCAGCGCGACAAAGAGTCCCGTGCTGCTGTTGTGTCTGCAGCAGCAGCGCTGCTCTTACGCAGAAGCAGCAGCAGCAACAACAGCAGCAGCAACAGCAGCACTGAGGACTCCCCAATGCTGCCTGTCTCTCTGTCTGAGGCATCGCTGCTCGTGTGTTTGCTGTCACGTGCTGCTGCTGCTGCTGCTGCTGCTGCGCCGGAGCAAAGCTACCACAACAGCAGCAGCAGCAGCAGCAGCAACAGCAGCAGAACAGAGGAGCAACCTGCTGCAGTTATTCGTCAGCAGCAGAAGATTGCTGCAAGGTCTGCCATCTACATGTCTCTCTTCAGCTAACTGCTGCTGCTGCTGCTGCAGCAGCAGCAGCAGCAGCAGGAGCACGTGCTGCTGCTGCTGATAGCAGGTAGATGCGTTAACCGCTAACAGAGTTTGTAGTATAAACGTAAAAGGCTGCTGCTGCTGCTGCAGCAAGGGTGCTGCAGCAGCAGCAAAACTGATACACTGTCACACTGCAACTTTGTCTGTCTCTACCGCTTATACACCGCTGCTGCTGCTGCTGCTGCAGCAGCAGCAGCAGCAGCAGCAGTTGCAAGCTTGCAGCTGTTGCTGCTGCTGACGAAACTGGAAGCTGTCACGCAGCTCGTTACTGCTTCCACTGCTGCTGCGGTAGCTGCAGCTGTTTATGGTATTGCTGCTGCTGCTGCTGCTGCTGTAATCAACCAATAACAGCAGCAGCAGCAGCAGCAGCAGCTGCTGCTGCTGCTGCTGCTGAAGCTATACAATATGTAAAGTGTATAAGAAAGTGATGCTTGCTGCTGTTTGTTTGGCAGCAAGAC
>CAJFCY010000409.1:0-15452 GCA_904066265.1 Eimeria zaria
AAGGAGCATAGAAAACAAATTTGTATCATTAGATGATTCTGTCTTTATCGGCTCCAAGGCGAGCCGTTCCTGTCACGTTTTTGCGTGAATTCCTTGACTGATTAGTTGGCCGACTGGAAGAGTTTACGTTGCCCCCAATGTATGCGTCACTGTTTCAAACAGTTTTCTATGCCGGACATTGCTCAGTTAGTGCGTTGCGTTTGCCTAATGGCTTGCTTGAATGCGGCCCCAGGCTTTATGTAAGACATAGCCCTCTCCACTGCACAACTCACCGGCGGCCACTTCTGCACGTGTGGCGGTTCATAAAAATAGGCACGTCAGTTACTTTAGGATCCCTGATTCGGATATGTGTGACGCCATTCCCCTGACAACAAGTGGCACTTCGTCAGTGTAAGCTATATGCTCAGCGGTACGCAATGCTGCTGATATTATCAGGCGCCAAACTTTCCACGTGTCCAAATTTCTGTTGGTACTGTTTAATGCTTGGTCGTTTGAATCGACAGGATGTGCGTTTAATTCCTGTTTTCAAATGATTGGTAAGCAGAATTTGTGGTTTCTGTGCAAGCGTTAAGGACAGCGAAAGCACGTTGAGCAACTCTGTACACGCCGTCAGCTACTGCATGCATAACGTGTTAAGCGGGATTAGCGGATTAACAGTCAGCAATTTGCTGTTTAGCAAATGTGTGCAGCAGTTGCTCGAATACAGGAGAGTCTTGGGAGTTCTCAGCTAATGTGTCGCTATGTCGTCGAAGAGCAAGGATATGTGTTCCCAGTGGAGTTCCTGAAAGAAATGTAGTCCTGTTTGTTAAGCGGAAGCGCGGCTTCTACTGGATGGTCAATCCTTGTGGGTGTACCATCTTTGTGATTAGTAGGAACTGTTAAACTCTGTTAGAGTAAGTCTTTGAAGGCCTTGCTGTTTGTATGATGTTTTCAGTCAACGAGTGGCGTGCTGAATGTGTTAACATCTGCATGAAGTGCTCTACTCGGCACTATCGACATTTTAACCAGCGAAACAGTTGCTTGAGCTGGCGTTTAGAGCTGGATATTCCATAACATGTGCGCACCAATGTCTGGTAACCTCGCCAAGCCTTGGGCGGTGCTGGAAGCACGTTGGATACTCCATATAGTCGAGCAAGACCACCTCCTCCCCAGGATATGCAGTGTTTCCACACCGGTTTCCTGCCGAGCGCTCATGTATTTCTTACGCCTGTCTTTTGCAATCGTGAACACGGTTTGCGATGTAGCCAGCTGGATAGTAGAGGGAGTACATAAAACAAATTTGTGTCTTTGGCCGTTGTCGTCACACGGTGTCGCGAAATACCTTGTATTTTGGAGCGGCGCGGCGAAATTGAAGGCGATGGCTGCGTCTGCATGTTTGTAGACATCCATGTGCATAAGGGGAACGATTGGGAGTTGGATATACGTGTGGTGCGTCTCGCAGGAATGTATTTGGCTACCAGCACTTTGGTAAATCGTAGCCAAATTCTCGGGCCCATCCGATGGTTGTTCTTGCTTCATCTCTTATTTCATGTCCAAAGTATTTGATGCGGATGCAGGGGCCGTTAACCGAATGTACACTAGAAAAGCTTTAGATATCTGGGAGAGTGGCTAACCGCGCGATTTCTCGTATAAATAACGGCGGCGCTTAACAGTTTATGAGTGCGTTTGCCCTGCTCTACTCAGAGATTTTTATAATTTGCTGCTTCAAGGTCGCAAGCGCTAATGTTTATGATTTCGACTGGAAACACAACAACCGCTAGCGGGTCTTCGCCACAAGCACGTACCGTGGAAGCTAGGATGCAGCACAGCCTTTTTAGCTGGACAATAGTTTTTGAATGAAAACGGACCACATTCCTGGTAAGACTCTTGTTACCAGGAATCTTTCCCCTGTAGTGCATAGAGGTGAGGGCATGGAGCCATGCTGATAGCCAAATACTTTTTCAGAGTACGCCTATGCTTTCTAGGACTTTTGCCTCATCAGCGCTCCGCTATGCTGCGTTGTTCGTCTAGTATATCTCGCGTCCTACCCCTGTGCTGCAGCTTGCATGCCGTAGGATGGAAACTAAGAATTTCTCTGCAAAGGTAACTAACTGTTTCAAGGCAGGCAAAGGTGAGTTTGGTGTTCCTATCTCCTCGAAAACGCCAACCTACACCGTAAAACAGAATGTTGAGGCTGAAATCAATGCGCTGTGTGCGTGTGGTGAGCGCGCATCCTGCATGATTTCAGCGCACACGGATAAGCACCTGCACTAGTGAAATGCCATCGCTAGCACTGCAGCCAGTCGCGCGCGCTCACAAGCATACTTACTGCGACGTCAAGGTGCGGAGGTCTCGAATTGCCATTTCTGTGCAAAGCAGCAGCTGAGGCTTCAGGCTACCGTATGGGGGTAACTTCGGATATCTGCTTCCACAGCGAGACGCCTCCAACTAACCACCCTGCACTTCGAAAATGTACTCCTGAGATAATTACAGCGGCAAATCAATGATTGATCTGTTTTACGCAAGCTAGTCGGATGCGTAACATGGGAATACTCATATGAGCTTTTATTGGCAGTGTCCACCAGAAGCTATGCGCTAACAGCAGTTCGACCCTTCAAGATATCTGGGTTGATGCGCAAAAGAGATCAATGAATTTGCCTATCAGCTTCTCCGCATGGCTCGCATGAATGTCTTGCTGCGGGTGAAAATTGCGTTGCTTGCATTTTCAACAAGGGCACATTATTTGCAGCAGCTTGTGTAGCGATGTACTCTATTTGTTTGTATTTATATCGGCCCAGTGAGTACGTTGCCGTGGATAGGTATCTTTGGACAATCCGTCTGCGGCAGCCACTGGTACAGTTTTGCATGTGGCCGCGCACAAGCTGTGAGTACGTCGCCGTCTTGGTTGCTTCGCGGCCACGCAGGTAGCGCTTTAAAGGTGGTTTGTGGCATCACGGGGGCCACGCTTTTGGCTGGTTTTGCACCCGACTTCCATTTTCCAGCGATGACCAATGTATTTTCAGTTGTTAAACAAATCTTCAACTCAGTTACTCAGTATTTCAAAGCGATAGGGAGAAAAAGTCTCGGAGTTTACCAACGAGCACCCTTCGCAGCTTCAGCTGCGCTCCTTAACGTTTCCTCGTAAATTTGATAGAGGAACTAAGTCCCTCGTAATTTCCATTAACAACTTGACCATGCAGGAAAGCCACGGATCCATATGACGCTGCAGAACTGCAAGGAACTACTTGCGCGAATAACAACAGCAGACGGTAACTGCTACTCACAAAGTGCTGCTGAGAGCCCCTGCTTTTTTTCCTCCTTTCGGTTTAGGGCGGCGGAGCTTCCTGTTTAGGACCGCACTCTGTTCGGTCTCTGAACATTTGTGCATCTCTGTATATACAGGGACGCTATGCCCTTGCCTTGTTTGCTTTTCCTGTCTATATCTCTAGTTTTGCCGATGTTCCTGCCTTTTTTACTTCATTTGTTGGATGGAAGGTATTTGGCAGTACGGCACTTGGCAGTTGGGGACCAAGAAATGACAGAAACACGGAATGTGTATACTGCTCATCCTGTCCTTGTTCGTCTGCTGCTTAAAAATGAACGAACAAGAAACATGCAGAAAACATCCTTTTACCCTACGACTGAAGGAGATGAACAGTGGATGTTGCCAGCTGTCTGTTTTCAACATAAAGAAAGCAACGAGCAAAGAAAATCGACAACGGAAGGCGTGTAAGAGAAAGATGCAACAGAGGAACCAGCACACTTCCAAGGGACTGACTGGCCTGAAAAAGCAAACGGGATAGATGGCTGTTAACCTGCCGGTGTTTCTGCTAATGTACCCTGCCATGCCCACCAGTGTGGCAGTACGCTTACGCAATCGAAGATGCCAGCGAGTAGAGAATAGTGAACGCCTACCTGGTAGCAACAGCAGCAAGAGCAGGAACACCACGAGCTATTATTGCCTCTCTTATCAATGGGCTAACTGTTTAGTTTGTCGTATGGATTACTACCTAAAACAAGAGCAGCAACTCCTGCTGCTGATGCCGCTGCCCAAGTCGCAGCACCTGCAGCATCGGTAGCACACCAGCAGCAGCAGCTGCTGCGCTACCGGTGTTGCCAACGGCACTTTCTAATCAAACGACTCGAGCGGATACGCCGATGCAGTAGCTCATACTGCGACAGGAGAAGCTGCTGCCGCTACTGCCCGCTGTACAAAACAGCAGCTGCTGCAGCTTTTGTGTGTGTTGCTGCTGCAGCGACACAACCAAACAAAATGAATCCCATTTCACTGGGCGGTTCTGTGCAGGAGCAGCTGCTGCTAACAAATGATGCTCGCGCAGCTTCTATAGCGACATGGGCTGTCGCTGTTGCTGCTGATGCTGCGTTTAATACTTAAAGCCTTCTATGGCTAGGCTGTCAGGCGCAAGTGGTGGGCTGCCTGAAGCTCAAGAGCCCAACGCAGTCCACCGAAGACACACAAACCCACAGACCACTGGCCGCTGACGAACTGTCCATACACCGCAGGTGCTGCAGCACCGGCAGCAGCAGCAATCAGCTGCCACCCTGACAAATTAATGGACGCCGTCTTGTACGTTAGCTGCCTCATTGCTCCTTCACCACGAGGCCGCACACGCCCAGTTCCTGTCTTCCCTTTCTCCTTCTCTGTCACAGCTTCGCCTGCAGCTGCTTCTGGTGAAGCTGATGCTGAGGCCGGACTCTTTGATGCTGCTGCGCCTAAGTCGTCAGAGCTGCTGAAGCAGGAGGAGAGAGTTGTCGTGTCTGCCGAGGTGGAAGTGAGAGAGGGGCAGCGCTCTGTGAGCCCTTCCCCCCGGGTAGCCACTTCCGCTGGTTCCGATGTTGTTAATTCTGCCGCTGATTCTGCTGCAGCTGTTGGGATTTCTGCTTCGTTCTCCGCCTGTTCGTCTTCTTGCTGTTTCGCCGCCACAGCTAAACCACAGGGCAGACTAAAGGCAAGTAGCAGTGACATCCAAACGCTGCTGCTGCTGCCTCTATTTTTCTTGTTGCGCTTACTGCTGCTGCTGCAGATGGAGGCCAGCAGTAGCGAGGCAGCAGCAGCAACAGCACAATGTGCGATAAGGTGTAGTTTGTGTGAAGCGCAGGAAAGGCGATAGACGCCTGCTGCTGCGAGGGCATGTAAAAGGAAGAGCAGCAGCACTCTGTTGCTGCTGAGGTGAGGAAGGTAGCTGCTGCAGTAAAGCCTCAAGAACAAGATCGCGTAAGATGTGTACATAGCCAGTGCAATCTGAGCATTCAGCACCTGTTCCTGATCCGGCAGACAGAGGGCCCCCTTTGTAGCCAAATACATCCCCACAATCATCTGCGCTATCTGCATAAGAGTTATTGCGGGGCGCGACTGCCGCAGCACCTGATGCAGCAAGCTCCTGCCGCTGCTGCTGGTGCTTGTGGTGGTAGTGGCGCCGCTGTTGCTGCTGCGGGTGTTGCTGCCTGTGGCCTTGACCCCCTTAGGGGTGCTGGGCCGTGGTGCAGATATGCAGCAAGACAAGCAGTAGTAGAGGTACATAAGAGAATGTACACCGAGGTTCATAACAACGAACCCATGAGCGAAATCTACATTTGTACGCTGAGCAGACCAGCAGTAGAGTGTGACGGTGAGGTGGTGGTAGAGGTGCAAGAAAGAGAGAGGTTTCTTCTTAAATACAAGGATGAAGGTGTCTCCAAATTCAATCGCTTTTGTTAAAGTAAAAAGCGCCACAACTACACGAACAGGGGGGGTGAAGAGACGCTCCGGGTGTACAGGCACCGTGAGTAACGTCGGCTGCTGTATCAACACTGTCATAAATCCTAAGAAGGACAGCAGAGATAAGGTCAGATTCCAAACAAAGGCAACGCCTCGCAAAGAATATGCAGGTCGCGAGGACATAATCCGACGCAGTACATACACTGCAGGCAGGTAAAGCAAACAAGTAATCATTATATGCAACTGAAATTGCACTGCCAGCTCTACACCCTTGCCAGGACCCCAGGACTCTGCAGGAAACATCCAGGAAAGGACGCGACATAGAGGCCTGTATCCCACTGCGCATACAACTGCTGCACATGCTGCCACTGTGGCAGCAGCTGTAGCGGCGCTTGCTGCTGCAGCGCCATTTTTACTCGCCGCCGCTGTCATACTGGTACAACAAAGACGTACACAGGGTAAGGGGAAACCCAGACAACAACCTCTAATCAGAAACAGCAGTGGGAAACAGACAGACAGACGAGCAAACAAATATATAAGCAGGCTACACACAACACAAACACACAGCAAAATGCTGTAACACGTCTGCTGCCGCGGACGCCGTTGCCGCTGCTGATGCTGTTGTTGACGTCGTTGTTGTTGCTGATGGTGAACGCTGCCGTTGTTTTTCAGGTGTTAATACTCCTCCAGCAGCATATGACGCTCGCGCAGCACAGAAAACAGGCGGCAAATGACGCCCGAGGTGGATGGTCGGTGCTGCAGCAGGAGCAGCACAAGCTAAAGCAGCGGTCGGAGAGAGGCAGACACCAGGTGTAGTGGCTACAAGCGGATCAGATGGCGACTTCTAAAAGAAGCAGCTAAAAATGAGCCGAAAAGGCAAACAAAAGGTCGCAAGACAACCGCTGCAGCGAGGCAGCTGCCTGCGGGTGCCTCGGCGAGCAGCAGCACCGACGGCCTGAGACTGAGGACGCTGAGCTCTATAATGTTAAATAATGAGCTTAAAATCGTCTTAGCAAACAAATAAAAGCAGTATAAGTGCAAAAATACGAAAAAGAACCACAGAGGGAGGGAGGAATGCCTCGCTGACTCTTCTACCTGCTGTTGCAGCTTTCACCCACAGAGCAAGGCTGCAGCTGCCGCGCGCAAAATAGGTATAAACCTGGCGGTATAAACCTCTTCTTTCTGATATTAAATCAATACTTGGATTAAACGCAACTATTTTGTCGGTGTTTCTTCTTTATTTCATGTAAATACTTATTTTTCCTCTCTTCACACCGGCTGCAACCACAGGCACGGCACGGTGTCCTGGCGCAGCAGAGGACCCAGCCGCTGCAGCCTCCATTCATTAGGACGCCAGCTGGAAAACGAGTTAAAATTAAACCTGTTTGATGCATTAAATGCATTTAATGCATAAAATGCACCCAATAAAGAACCTGTAGACATGCAGCAACCGAAGGTCTGCACTCGTCAACACACCCCGCCGCCTTCTCTCGCAGACGTGGGCGCGGATGCAGCACGCCCTTCCAGGTGTCTGTATACAGCGTGACAAAACGAAATTAAACAATCGAAAAATTTGTCTCTTATGTCCTCTGTGTTACACCAGAGCAACACCACGCCCACCTTAGTCAGCAGGTGAAGACGGCAGTGCCAAACCCCTAACTAGAACCAGTCACCATTTAACGGTTAAGCGGGTATAAGACTTTATGAGAGTCTTCCGCGGAAACTTTACTGGCAAAGTGTACAGACATCTGTTGCTGCGTCTGCTAAGGCGGTTGTTGTTGCTGCTGCTGCTGGTGGGAAGCCTCTGTGTCACCGCGGAGCAACTGTTCGTGTAGGGTTTGCCCCCCCCCTCAATAGACTGCATAGATATAAATATTGTGCAACCTTCGCCTCTTCGATACCCTAATTACTGACAGGGGAGATCATGATATATTGCCATGCTAGCGTTTGAGGGGGCCTGAGTATTTTTCGCCTACGTGGAGTTGCGTGTGCACGGTAGTTTGCAGTGCTGCAGCGTTGCTGCCGAGACAAACATACAAAACAAGTTGGATGTATACTCCCCTCCGCAGCAATAAGAGCCGTCTATTACGTGTTTTGGGACTCTAGAGGGGGAAGAATACTCGTTACTAGGTTTTTGGGATAGGCATATGGCTTTTAGTGTATCTGCCTCTTATCGAGACACCTCGAATTATGTCCTTATTTCGTATTTCTTCACAATTGATAAGTTTACTGTATAGAGAGAAACTATGGAGTTGCTGCTCCCTGTTGCACATCGGTGAATTCAAAAGGCACGACGGCACAACAGAGGGAGGGTTCACTCTGTGGATGAACATGAAATGTAATTTTCCTGGTGGAAAATGCCAGGATGTCAGGTCTCATGATAGACTTAGAAAGTATAGATGATAATCACGGAGTGCAACATTTACGGACACGATACAGGCAGAGTCTATAAGCATTTGCTTTGACAGCAAAGAATAAAGGCTTAGGGCAGGCGAGGGATTGTTTACTTTTACTCTCCCGAGAACAGCCTCCAAGGAAGACACAAAAACGAACTTCCCCTCCGAAATGGGATTTAACTGTCCTAAAAAAGCACGCCAACAGTCTCCAGCATTGCTAGAGTCTCACTAACTGCGGCGAAGACCGGCTACGACTGCTCACCATGGCCACTTCATATGTAAAATGACTAGCTGTAGCACATTGCAGTTACTTATGGACCAGTCTGATCATTTCTCGTTGCCTTTTTTGTGTCAGGGTTACTCTTTCCTTGTCTTTTTTCTCAATTGGTAAACAAGACGCTCAGTCTCAGGTCTTAGCTTCACGAGCGACTCGGGGCGCTGATGAGTCTCTTAAGGGTCTTTAGAACCATCAGAATAGTTCTATCAAAGTGCATTACCTCCCAAGCCTAAGAAGGAAGGGCAAGTAACAATATATGCTCGATACAAAACCCACAGGCCCACATAAGCGCCTGCCTGTGGAAGCTCCGTAAAGATCTTACGGGCAACCTGTAGCGCCTTGATGACCGTCACCCAGCTAATGCTGCCAACTGCTAATGAAAATCTTGAGGAACGTCTGCACTTTGCTGCACCCTTTACAGCTAATGGCTTGAACGATATGTGCATCAAATATCGTGGACAAAACGTTAGTCCACATAAGACTACAAGGTTGAGAGTGGCTAGCTAGCGAACAGAGGGTCTATAACCATCCTCTAGCAAGCCACTGGGAGATCTGTATGGGGAATTCTAAATCCTTAGGATATGAAAGTGTCTGCGTGCATGCGTTGGTCGACACGTCTAGCAGACGCATATCTCTTTCATGCACATGATGGGCTTGAGCTGCCAGATATCGTTCCCTTTATGGGGAGCTGAAACGCTTCTTACTGTCATTCTACATGCTCCGGTATCTCAATACTAGTTTTGCCCCTCAGTTAAACACTGTCTGGGAGGCTCTCCACCGCTGCAAATGCAAGTTTATAGTTGAGAGGCATAGCCACCATCTACTCTGCTTGAACTTGAGCATTTTCTGCTCTTCTGAGAAGGTGCACCCATCCGTGGGAATAAATTGACATTTTAAAGCTCTTTATCTTTGCGAACGACAGCCACTCACCAACAGCTTAAAAGGATCTACCGTGGCTGTTGGTTGGGCGGCTCTGACGGCAAGGGTCCCATCAACTTTGTGTTAACGTGGTGTACAGAAAAAGTTAATTATAATTAATTATAAGTACAAAGATAAAAGGGAGTATTACGCAGCATAAGCTGCGGCTAACTGGCTACAAGCAATCCCAGCTAACAATCACCAGCAGCAACAGCCGCAAGCCCTTAGACCATTGGTCCTCAGAGTGTGCAGTTTGAGGGTCTGTTTATTCTGTTAAACATGTGTTCTATCTCTCTTAAATATTTAATTTTGGTGTGAAAACATTGCTGATATCATACCCGTACTTGAATGGCGCAGCCTTATCGCGAGGCCTTGCTGACTCGGGGGGGCCCCTCGGGGGCCTCCGTTCGGTGCCCGCCCGAAGCTATTCCTGCGCCTGCAGTAAGACGCGTGCAAGAAGAACTACAAGACCTCGTAAAGCGGGATCTTTACCGTTTTGGCGTCCTAACGCATGCAAGGGCCCCCCAATCGGCCTGTCCTTTCCCCCCTAGAAGCCGCAGGCCGACTGTTATATTCCCCTCTGCGTACAGACCAGCAGCAACAGTTCCGTGGGCGCAAGTGCACCAGCCAGAAGGGTTAACGCCAAGGTTGAGCAAGTCCTACAGCACAGGCAGCGGCTCATCGGCACAAGAGACGGTTAGTAGATACCTACGTGCATGCGTTGAGGGCAGCACTTAGAAAGAAGGCCTGAATGAAGCGGCAACAGAGTACAAAGAAAGGGGAGAGAGGCCAGAAATGAAATACAGACAGAACGAATGCACAAGAACTAGGAAACAAAGACACAGGGAGAGAGAAGCACGCACACAGCACGACAGCACAGCGTAGACAATCGATGGGCATTGTAGACAGAGGCACCGACAAAAGACTGGGATATCTCTAAATGTATATTCAGAAATAAACAGTTGTTAGAGTAGGGGGGTCTCTGTTTTCCTCCCCTGTTGTTTTTTTCTCTTATCCACCTCTCTCCCTTTGTCTTTTTCTTGTTGCTTGCTCTTTTCTACTCTTTCCTATCTGCTTGCATCCTGTATGTTTCTGTTTGCCGGTTGCAACCCTCGTGTGTTGTGCGCTTCATCGTATGCTCTTAGGAGACTCGACAGCCCACCCTTGAGGAGCTGTGGTTTGCAGCCGCATCTGAAGAAACTAAGCCAACTCAAAATCAACGGAGGCCCCCAATACATCCCTGTTCAGATTGGAAGCTTCCATCTCTTGCTGTGCGATTCGAAGCACATGCAGTGGGGGCAACAGAGGGGGCCCCTGGGGAGCAGGACAGACGGTTCTTGCCTACTGACAGTATGGGGCCTCTGCAGCCTTTGCCAGCGCTCTCTGAGGACGACTTCCTTAGGGGCCCCGGGGGGCCCCCCCTAAGCGAGAAGGCCAGGCGCCACCTGCTGCGCTATGGCCTGGACTACGAAGAAACCCTCAGCCCCCGTAGTAGGAAGCAGTGGGGCTCCATGGAACGGGAGCGGTGGAGCCGATCCCGTATCCTCCGATATCTCCTCAAGACACAGCAAGTACACCTGTACACCAATTCACCCTTTCGCCGTAGATTCAATCTGTGCAGTTTGCGTTGTACGAGTACACCAGAGGCCACAAACTGTAAAAAACAATAATAATAGTAACAATTTAATAATAATAGTAATAATAATAATTATAGTAACAATTAAATACCCTTACAGTAGTCAAGAAGGAAACACCACGGAGTTGAGTGTACTGTTTATAGGTCGTGTTCAGACGCGATTGGGCCGCTAAAGAGTTCAAAGAAGACTGCGAAAAGTATCTCAAGACCAAACACAAGCACAGGAGAAGAAAGCCACATCCTAATGCAGACAAGTTGCAGCAAGCCTCTCGTTATTGTCCCCCTTCAGAGTCACGCACACAACAGGGGCCCCTCCGAAGGACCGTCGAGAGGGTTCCTCTATATAGTAGCTTAGGGGGACCTTCCAACGAAGGCGAGCCGCGGGGCCACTCGGGGGCCCCCCCAAACCTACCCAAGAATGGCAGTGGCCTCCCAGGGTATCCAGAGGCCTGCGGGTTTCCATCAAATAATCTGTCGATGGGGCTTTACTCTCCTTCGGTTCTTAGCTTGGAAAAGGAGTACATTGGATGCCCTCCGTTTCAGAGGCAGAAGAAGCTACAGCAGCGTGCAGAGACGAGAGCGGTGCAGGGGGTTGCCTCACAGAGGGTTCCGCTACGGGCTTCACGCCGGGAATCACAGGGTCCAGCATACAGGGCCCCACCGGGACTACCACATGGTGGCCCCCAGGGTTCAACATACGATGCCGCACATGGTCCCCCAGAGGAGAATTTACAAGGGGTGTTAAGTTGCGCAGTGATGCGGAAGCAGGCAAGAACATGCAGAGACAGTGCATGGGAAAGAGACAGAATGGGGGAGGTGTATAGAGCAGGAGTTGAACGCGGAGACGGACAAGGTGACACAGATACAGAAAGTGATTACGAGGGAGAGGGAACAGCAGATATAGATGAAGACGATAAAGAAGAAGAAAATTACAGAAAACGCCTTCCTTGGTGTTATCACTTTGAATTGGAAAACGATGTGAAACCCGAAAAAGTCACAATAAAAACAAAAAAACAAAAACAACATAGACTGTTCGCTCCACAGCGCACGAAACATGTCAAGATGCAAAGTAAACCCTCAAACCCTCAACCCTAAACCCTAAACCCTAAACCCTGAGCCGTAGCATAGAGCCGTCAATTCTAAAGCCTAAATAAAATGTTGTATGAAGGGATTAGCGTGTGATGGCTTTTGCTTGTCGATGTACAGAGGCTCTGGAGACAGAGTTGATGCGTTTGTATGAAGCAGCAGAAGGGGATATTCCATCTGTGTTTGTGGGATCGGGAAAACCAACGCAAGTTGCTGCTTTTGTTGCTGGCAGTGCTTCAGCTGTTGCTGCTGCTGCTGCTAATGCTGCCGTCGTTATGTTGCTGCTACTGATGCCATTGCTGCTGTTGCGCTGCTGTACTGACGATATTGTTTTGTGTTCCCGCGCTGTTCGTGCTGCTCATGTCATACATAATGCCATGTGTATTTGCTGCTGCATTTGGTTATCCATCCGAATGCTGCTGCTGTCGATGCATTACGAATATGCTACTTCTGCTGTTGCTGCTGCTGCTCAGTCGACAGAAACACCCTAAGGATAAGACTGTTCCCTTTGCGTTGTTGAAGGCGTATGGGGCCTTCATCAATGAAATCACCTCATGCGGACTATTGCAACAGGTAAATCAACATAACTCCTGCTTAAGCGGCACCTCTTCTGCCTTAGGTGTGGCGGTGCTCCTGCTGCAGTTTCTGCTATAGTTTCTGCTGTAGTTGCTGCTGCAGTTGCAGCCACTGTTACGATTGCAGCTGCAGTCGATAGTTTTGACGCGTGGTGTTAAGGAGCCACCGAAGGCAGTCCTATAAGCAGCACAAGGGTTGAGACCGAGTAGCTGCAGCAGCACCAGCAGCAGCAGCAGCAGCCTTTTGTGTGATTGTATATTTTGTGTGTATATTTCTCTTGTTATTATTTTAATAGGAAGTGGAAAAGCAGATGCTCGAGACAATCGGAACAAAACCACAAAAGCAAACTATCCCCCATATGGAGCCACCAAAGGGGCCCCGTATTAACCCTCACTACAAACTAGACAAAGACAAATTAGAAGCAGCAGCTAAGAAACTGCATGTACACCCCGACCAGCAGCAGCAAACTTTTGAAGGTATTGAAAAAAGAAGAAGAGAACTCCTTGATGAAGAAAGCAAAGTCCTCGGGGGAGGGAGATACGTTGTATAAGCAGCAACAGCACATGCTGCTGCTGCTGCTGCTGCTGCTGCTGCTGTTGCTGCTGTTGCTTCTGGTGCTTATCTCAGATTCATACGGCGGGCCGCTGAGGGGTAGCAAATATTGCAGCAGTAGCGGCGAACGGGGGAGGAGCGAACAGTGCAACAGCAGCACGAGCACCGGCAGCCGGAGCAACAGCAGCACCTGCAGCCGCACCAACAGCAGCAGCGGCACCAGCAGACGGAGCGGCAGCAGCATCAGCACCTGTAGCTGGAGCAGCAGCACCAGCAGCAGCAGCAACGGTAGCTATGCAGCACCGATAACTATGAGAGAAGTTTGAAGACCAACAAGTGTCAGATAGGTTTATGCCGAAGCAAACGACAAAACGATGTCAAGTTGACAGAGAGATAGAGACAAGGAATAAAGTGTCTGCATTTGTGCAGTAGCAGCAAGACCAGCAGCAGCTGCTGCTGCTGTTGCGGCTACTGGTGCCATTCCAGCCGCTGCATCGTCCATTGCCTGAATACTAAGGTGGCAGTACTGCTGTTGTGTTTTGCAACTGCACCCAGCTATAGGACGAACAGCCGCTGCAGCAGCTGCAGCTGCAGCAGCAGCTGCAACACCAGTTAGTGTTGAATGCCCTGTTGCAAGTGCTGCACAAGGTCGTATGCCCTGGTGGTGAGGGACTGCAGTGCCTCCCATATTTTTGTCTCCATGAAGGCAGCAGCTTGCAAAGGAGACAAATGCAGCTGGAAACGCTCCCTGCAAACAAACCCTAAACCCTAAACATGAAACTCTTAACACCACACCCTGAACCACAAACTCTAAAGCGTTAAACCCTAAACCCTAAACTCTGAAACCTGACATTGAGGTGAAACACAGTTCAGCTGTGCCTAAGTGGTTTAGGGTTTTCGTGTCCAGTGTGTAACCCCCCTCACTCACATCACTCCTACACCCTCAGTTATAAGTCTTAAGGTTTAGCAAACTTTCATAGACTCGGCAATTGCAAGTACACGAGACACCCCTCAATCTCAGCTGTTAATCCCAAAACCCTAAACCCCAAGCCCTAAACCCTAAACCCTAAACCCTAAAAGCACCTGAGATGCTCCACAGCAAAGGGTTTGAAACAGGCAATACGAGAAAACTGCATAGCTTCAAACAAAGATATGAAGTCATCAGCTCGCTCCCGTAGTACTAAAAACCTAAGCAGCAGCAACAGCATCAGCAGCAGCAGAAAAAGCAACAGCAACAGCAACAGCAACAGCAACAGTAGCAACAATATGTAATGATATTTTGCACATTACTTTAAAGAAGTTAAAGACAGGCTGTGGCGCATGCACGTACGGAGATAGATGAAAGGATGGCACAAGCATGCAATAGGATATCTGTCTGTCTCTGTCTGTCTCTGTTTCTCTCCATATCTGTCTCCCTTTCTGTCTCCTTTTGTACATATAAACAGTTGTATATATATACATATATATAATAGAGGCCCCTCATACTCGAACCAAGACACAAGATGGAGACAGAAGTAGTAGCAGGAAAGGACAGAAAGCAACAGAGACGGAAACAAACAACTGGTGGAGTTGAGAAACACTATAACTAGGAGAATAGACACTGCAGCAGCTCCAGAAAGCCAGCTGAACGCAGTAGCCATATCAATAGGAGAAAGATGCATGCTACGTGGGTTAGCATGCTGTTGGCAAAGACGCGTGTTGCTGCTACTTCTACTGCTACTCCTGCTACTATCGCTGCTGCTCCTGCTGCAGTCACTGCTGCTGCTCCTGCCGCTTCTGTTGTACCCGTTCTAGCTGGTGTTGGTATTGCTCTTGCTGTTGCTGCTGCCACTGCTGCCGCTGCTGTTGAATAAATTGCTACTGATGCTGCAGCTGCTGCCGCAGCTGCTGTGTTCATTGCAAGTTGAAGTACATCAGAAGAAGCAGAAACAGCAAGTGGAGGAGCAACAGCAAGTGGAGGAGCAGCAGAAGGCAGGTGAGCATGACTATCACAAGTACTATTAGTATTATTATTATAATTAACAGTAAGCAGCACATCAACTAATAAAAAAAACATGTGTTATATTCATACCCTCTAATACATTTATTAACAAATGAACGAAATCGTAGACTTTCCTCCTTTCCTAACAGAAGAGACATCTCAGATGTTAACTTAAAGGGGGCCCTTTCAAATGCCATGTCTCCTCCAGGGGACAGGGCTAGCATAAACCCAAAGTCTATGTGAAGAAGACGCCCTGATGATACAGATATCAATACGTTGCCATTGTGCCGGTCTTTTACCTGCAATACAAATATTATTATATAGAATTAATA
>CAJFCY010000410.1:0-15445 GCA_904066265.1 Eimeria zaria
CTGATGCAGTTGCTGAGGAGACAGACAGCCCAGAGGGCCTTGTTTACTGTTGTTAATGAAACACACAACATTGAATTTGTTTAAGAGACAAGTAGACAGCTCGGAGGAGACATACACCCAGCAGCCGTCATAACAGTTAGGAGACAGTTATGCAGTAGTGTCAACATACACAAGACAATGTAGTAAACATGTTGCAGCAAGTGTAGTCCCCACCTCCAGTCCCCAGGCGTCCTGAGCACTGTGGCCTAAAGACGTTGTGCTGAGGAGGGGACAGAGGAGACATTGGCTGTCGCGAGGCGAAGCAGCAGACCTTGCAGCAACTAACACAGCAAGATAGCCGAAAACGCATGCACAGCTCAGCCTCCCCTTTCTGTATGCTGTGGGGTAGAAGGAGGCGGCTGTTAAGCATATGCTCGGCTCTCCATAGACAGCCTACAAGTCAGTACAAATACCCCTAGTGCCGGCTTTTGATAGTCCCTACTGGAGGAGACAGTCTCTGGTTGTTCAGTTACGGGGAGAGAAACCAAAAAACCAGGCAAAGCCTTAGGCAGACTCTTAAAAGCTGTGAACCGTCTCCTTTCCCCGTAAAGGAGACACAGGGACACTGTCTCCTCTTTAAGAGTATTGCTCTCCCCACCACCCCGACAGTCAGGAGACTCTGCCTAGCGTTGTGCTGCCTCTACCACGCATGGTTAGCGTAATGGAGGGGCTCCCAAGTGTGGGGCCCCCTTCTTGTCAGCTGCATGAGCTTGCTGGGTCCCTTACTTGTGTATATAGTTGACAGCTGCGCACACAGCTAACCAAAAGAGACAGAAAAAGAGCAGACGGTGTTGGCTGCTCTGTCTCCCTCTGTGTGTATATACTCCCCTTATCTCAAGTAATGAATACTTTGTCTTCAAATTGTCTCCGGCGTCGACGCATTTGAGGTGTATGTACACCTCAAGGGGGCCAGGGTCACTCACCGCTCAGGTGACCCCGGGCTTTCTCAAAGCCTCTACCTCTTCCTACATGCAACTAAACAGAGTTAAACACATATTTATAGACAAATTCAAACTCATATAGAGACAAACAACCCCACAGGAGCTCCACAGAGACCCCACAGGGGCCTCTTAGGGGCCCCTCAGGGGCCCCCCGGGGGTCTTGCCGGCCTGCATCGGCTATCTCGCCGTGTGTATGCCGATTAACCTTTTTGTGGAGTTAGCTGTACATACACCTCAGCTCGTATGACCTTCTCTTCTACTCCATAAACACAAATGCAAAGCCTATGCCGTCATTTAATAAATTAATTAGTTAACTGCTGCACATAGGACAGTTGTAAGCGTTGCAAGAGGAGGGGAGACAGTCGGCACCACGTTGCTGCAGCTAAGGGAAGCCGTAAGGGGGCCCTAAACCTGTACACAAGGGGGGGGCCGGGGGCCCCCTTCTGCGTTCCCTGCTGGCGGCTTGCAAATAAAGAACCCTCAAGGGCCCCCTAGGGGCCCCAAGGGCATATAGGGGCCCCCGGGGGCCCCCAAGGGCGCTAAGGGCGGTAGCATTCTCTGCAGTTGTGCATGCGAGGGCCCCTGTTTGATTTAACTGTTGGTGTGTTGCCTGTTCAGGTATGTGCTGAGCTGTCTCGGAGACAAAGGGAGACACCCATGAGGGCCCCCCCCAGTCCTTGCGATGCAGCAACGGAGCGATTTGTGTCTCCTTATGAAGTCATAGACGGAGAGGCAACGCCCCATGAAGACGTGGAGAGGAGACAGGTGTCTCCTGCTGTCTCTCTCGGCACCCAAAAGGAGAAGGCGTGCAAGCTATCTCGGGGCCGCTGCCAGCACAACCCGGCAGTGCAGGCTGCCGAAGAGAAGCAGGAGACTACAGCAGCAACAGCAGCAGCAACAGAGACAGCAACACTAACAGCAACAGGAGCAGCATCAGCAGCAGAACAAAACAAGCAAAATGCCCACAAACACAATTCCTGGGGAGACCCAGAAGTTGCTGTTGCTACTGCTGCTGCTGCTTCGCTGCAGCAACAAGGAGACACCCTTGGCCCCCTTATATACTCTAAACAATCTCCGGCCAGTAACGCAGACAAACATGGGGACAGAAAAGGAGACACGCAAGGGGACAGATATGGAGAAGAGACTCCCCAGACGCAGCGCTCTGCATCCGCCAGTCCTAAGAGCACACAGCAGCAGCAACAGCAGCAACAGCAACAGCAGCAGCAGGGCAAGCAGCTGCATAGTGGCTCTGCCGCATTCTCTTCATCTAAGGCCCGTAGTATATCCCAGCCCCGAAGCCTTAAAGGCCTAATGCCCCGCCTGTCTCCTTCCCGTGAGTTGGTTTCTGTCTCCTGTCTCCTGCAGTCTCCTTTTCCTTACATCTGTCTCTTCATGTCTCCTCCCATCTCCTTCTGCATCCTCCTGTCTCCTGCCTCCATCTGCCTCGTCCTGTTCCCTTCTGTCTCCTGTCTCCTCCCGTGCCCTTCGAGCTCTCCTAGAGACAGTCTGTAAGTGTCTCCTCAGACAGCTAAGTATCTGCTGCTGCAGGGCGTCTCTCTTCTGTCCCTCTCTCACTGGGCTGCCGCTTGGGGGCCCTTCAAAATGCCTTACAAGGGCCCCCCATTAAGTTGGAGGAGACAAAGCAGAAGGGCAGCGAGCCTACAGAAACCATAACCAGGGGCATCCCTCCAGTAAACATAACCAAGGGGGCCCCCGCATCAACTCAGGGGCCCCCCGAGCCACCGGTGAGTGTGTCTCTGTCTCCTCTTCCTCCTGGCACTGTCTCTGTCTCCCTCTCGACTCTGTCTCTGTCTCCGTCTCTGCTTCCTCTTCCTTTCGACTCTGTCTCCTCGTGAGATTCTCTCCGTTGCTCACCCTTCTTATTCTGGGGCTTAGGGTTTAGGGCTTAGGGTTTAGGGTTTAGGGTTTAGGACCTAGGGTTTAGGGTTGGGGGGGCACTGCTGGCTTTTCCAGCCTTCTCTGGGTTCCGATTGGGGGCAGACAAGCCCTTGAAAAGGAGACAGGAGACAGCGGGAGACAAGGGGGAGGAAGGCTGCAGGGTCTTGCTGCTTGTGCTGCAGCAGGGGCCGTCAAGGATGCTGCTGTCTCTCCTTGTTGTGGGAGGGGCCCTCAGCATTGCCCTCAGCTGCATTGCTGCAGTCGGGGCCCTCATGACGGCGACTAGGAGTGTGTCTCCTTCCTCTTTGTGGTGTCTCGTTGTCTCCTCCTGTGTCTCCTACTGCATCACCTCTACTTCAGTCATCCCCTGTCCTTGTCTCTGTTTCTCTCTCTGCGTTTGTCTGTCTCTGTCTCTGTCTCTGTCTCCGAGCCTCTGTCTCTATCTCTCTGTTGTTGTCTATCTCTGTCTCCTCACTTCTGTCCCTCTGTCTCTGTCTCTGTCTTTCTCCTTGTCTGTCTCTGTCTCCGCGTCTCCCTGTCTGTCCCTATGTCTGTCTCTGTCTCTGTCTCCGTTTTTGTCTCCTTGCCCCTGTCTCTGTATACCACCCCTAATCCCTACTGTCTCCGTGTTAGCGGCAAAGACAGAGAGGCCTCCAGTCCTAGCTGCTGCTGCAGCACAATACAAAACCCTCATGAGGTATCTCCTCACCTCTACAGAGGTCTCTGTTCTTGTTGTTGCTGCTGCGCTGCTGCTGCTGCGCTGCTGCTGCTGCTGCTACTGCTGCTGCTGCTACTGTCCCTCAGTCTCCGAGGCCCCTATTGTCTTCCTTCAGAGAAAGACGGAGCCACCGCAGCAGTTCAACTCCAATGGGGGGGCCTCTGAAAGCCCCTTCTTAAGCCGTTTCGAAGGGGCCCCCCAAGTACCCCTCAGAGGGCCCCCACCTGATCCATGGGTAGAAGACAGAAGGGGACACACGGAGCAGCAGCAGCAGCAGCAGCAGCAGCAGCAGCAGCAGCAGCAATTTCGAATGTCTGAGCCTCAGTCTGGGGAAGAAGGGACAGGGGACAGCTGGAGAGGAGGAGAGGAGACACACGAGGCCCTCATTGTCTCCTCTGCTGCTGTAAGAGTTGTTGATATCGGCAGGCTAAGGGAGTTACCCCTGCAAGATCTGGGGCCCTCCTCTGCTTTGCTGCTACGGGTAAGGGGCTGCTACTGTCTCCTTTGATGTTCCTGTCTCCTTTGCTGATACTGTCTCCTTTGCTGCTGCTGTCTCGTTCGCTCATGTCGTATTCTTTACTTCTGTCCGTTTTGCTGCTGCTGTCTCCTTTGCTGCTGCTGTCTCCTTTGCTGCTGCTGTCTCCTGTCTCCTTTGCATGCAGCCGCATCCAGGAGAAGAACACCTCTTTCGAGTGGAGGACGCAGAGCGTAAACTTCAGACAAAAGAGACACTTGTGTACCTCAGCAGGGGACACCTCTTGCTGCTCAAACAGGGTGGGCGGAGGAGACACTGCAGCAGCAGACACTGCAGCAGCAGACACTGCAGCAGCAGACACTGCAGCAGCAGACACTGCAGCAGCATAACAACACAGATACTGGGCCCCTTCAACTTGCTGCAGGAATGTCCCCATCACAGTCTCTAACACTGCTGCTGCTCCTACTCTTGATTCTGCTGCTTCTGCTGCTGTTGTTGCTTTTTCTGCCTCTGCTTCCTCTGCTGCTGCTGCTGCTGCTTCCTCTGCTTCTGCTGCTACTTTCGCTGTTACTACGTCTGCCGCTGCTGCTGCTACTACTGTTTCTGTTACTTCTGCTGCTGCTGTTACTGCTTCTGCCTCTGCTGCTGCTGTTGCTGCTTCTGCCTCTGCTGCTGCCATTGCTGCAATACAGATATAGGATTGCTGCTTTCTCCCCAAGGCTCTGTATTGGCAGCGTGGGAGTTGCCGTCCCCCTTCAAGGAAGGGACCTCGAAGGCCCTGTCTCCTCAGCAGCTGCAGCACTGGTTTGACAGCGAGGCAGCAGCAGCAGCAGGTACTACTGCTGCTGATGATGCTGCTGCTGCTGCTACTGCTGCGGGATCGTCTTTCCTGAGCGGGTCTCCCCAGGAAGGACAGGAGCAGACAGCAGAGACGTGGGGACAGGGACAAGAGGCCCTGTCTCCTTCTGTCTCCTTTATGCACACCCCTCCGCCCCCTCCTCCTCCTTCAACCCCCTTAGACTATGCCCTCTTAGACCTGGGCGAGCCCCTTCTTACTGGATTCTCAGATGACGGCCCCTCAGCTGCAGAACACGAGGAGTCTTCAAGGGCTCGGGGGCCCCTCGAGGGCCCCCTCAACCCTGAAGGGCCCCTGAACCCTGTGGTCTTTGGGGCCCCCCTCAACCCGGAGGCTCCACAGGGCCCTAGACCCTTCGAGGGGGCCTCTGACTCCAAGGGGCCCCGGGGCCCAGGGACCTTTGGGAGCAGCCCCCCAAAGGCACAGACTGCCCCTCTTCCACTGCTGCAGGTGGGCCTTTAGTAGGGGGGCTGAGGATATTTAGAACGCTATGGGGGGATGTGTGCTGAGGAGACACCTCAGATACTGGGGAGACACCCCAAACAGCTGAAGAGACACAACATGTCCTGAGGAGACACCTCATACGCTGGTGAGATACCCCATATGGTTAGGAGAGACCTCAGCATACACCGGAACAAGTGCTTGGGAGACAGCTCAGCGTCTACCGCAAACTGGGGCAAGGCCCACGTAAGCGGAGGGGGGTTTTGCTGCGGTGTCCGTAGAGTTGAACAGCAGCAACGAAGACAGGGTAGGAGTCAACAATAGACAGGAAAGAGGCCCCTGACCCCTCAGTAGACTAAACCCAGCTGTCTCTACTGGCGGAGACAGAGAAGGGACAGAATCAACCAGTGCAGCCAAAGAGTTGTCCCCTTCTCTAACAGCCTGGGCGGTGTCTCTTGCTGTCAGAGAGAGACACTGCAACCCATTCAACAGACGACTTTCACAAACTGAGAATAAGGGGCCCCCTTACAACACCCAACCTAAACCCTAAACCCTAAACCCTAATCTAAACAGCAGAGACAGACGGAGACAGTAGAAAGATACCCTTTGCTGCTGTCCCTTTGCCTCTTGTGTTAGCCGCACGAGAAACTCAGGTGTCTTACAAGCCTTTCTTCAGTGTTGGGTGTACGCACACCAGAATATCTATACAATAAACTACACATGCAGCAGCAGCAGAAGAGAGAAGGACTCCCCTACACATTCTGCTGCTGCAGGTGTAGGACTCCTTACACCTGCTGCTGCAGCGGCTGCACTCAAAGCCACGATGGGGCTACTAGAGGCATTAAACAACAGGGCCCCCTACACAGGTCAAACGGCAGGGCCTCCTAGAGGCGACCAAACGGAGAGGGGCCCTATGGGTCTTGACAAGAAGGGCCCACGGGGGGCCCCCTGTGTCTTAACAACAAGGGCCCCTAAGGGAACCCATAGTGTTGAAGACAGCAACTGTAGGTGCGAATGCAGGCAGCAGCAAACAGCAACATCAAAGATAGCTGAAGACTACCTACAAAGTTTGTTTGGGGTGTCTCTACGGGTTTATGGTGGTCCTTGTGGGCCCCCCTGAGGAGAAGACGAGGTGTTGCGTTGTCTCTCATATATGCTGTTTCAAGCAGCCTGTGTGCAGAGACTGTCTGCAGTGTACATACACCCCAACAATCTGTGTGCATACAGTCTCAGGTGTCTGTACACCTCAACAGCAACACCTGCAGCTACTACCTCGTCCCCTATGGTGAGCTGCTGTGCTGCCTTTGTTAAGGGAGGAAGGCCACAGCCTCAACCCTTAAACCCTTGACTCTAAACTGCCAAGACTCTAACAACCAAACTCTAAACCCTAAACCCTAGAGAGCTGAACTAAAGGAAGGAGACGACGGATTCCTCTAAGTCTTTAAAAGGGTTTAGGGTTTAGGGTTTAGGGTTTAGGGTTGTATGTTAGTAGCGAATGAGTTCAATGACACAACCAACCCATCTGCATATCAATGCATTATTAACGAATTAACAGGAGCAACAGCAACAGCAACAGCAGCAGCAGCAGCAGCAGCAGCAGCAGAGGGTGGAAGACCCGAGGGCCCCGGGGCCCTCGCGTGTGCTCAGGTGTATGTTGAGCAGGCCAACGACGGAGGAGGGGGGCCCCCATAACCCCTTAACATCTCTCTAAGAAGCAATTCAATTAATTTTGTTTTGTTGTTGTCTTCTACCTCACCAGCTATGAGCCTCTGAGGGGCCCCTACAAGCGCAGCTGCTCCTGCTGCAGCAGCAGCTGTTGCTGCAGATCTCAGGTGAATGTACACCTCAACCCAATGACTCTCCCACCGCCTTGGGCGTCTTTATGCCTCATTTGGGGCTTTCTTATAACAACTGCCTCGCTTCTCTCCTCCTACGCTCTTGCTGCTGCATCGGGGGCGGGGGGCCCTGGGGGGGCCCCCCTGCTCCAGGCGGCTTCCCAGCCATTCAGCCCTGCTACGGTGGAGGCGCCCGTTGCACCTCCATCAACGATTGGGGGCCCCCAGACGCAGCAGGCACTCCAGTCGGGGGGTCCGCAGGGCTCCTTGGGGCCCCTGGGGGCCCCAGGTTTGCTGGGTGTCACCGATGGGGACCCTGGCGTTCCTGTTGCAGCCACAACAGAGCGGTTGGGGGCCCTTGCTCCAGCTGAATGGGGGCCCCTAGGGGGGCACGTGAGCTCTTCAGTTCCCCCCGTGTTGGCAGAGGGTTCAGCTCGAAGTGCTGCGACGTCTCCTCCTTCGCCTGACTCTGGTGCCTTTCTTAGGGGGCCCCCTGCTGTTGGGGCCCCCCCGTTTTCTGCAGGCAGCTCATCGCAGGCAGATGGGCTCGAGGCAGCATCACCAACGCACCCAGAGAGGCCCCCCATAACACAGGGGGCCCCCACCTCCTCTGAGGGGCCCACAGGATCTCGGGTGGGAGACAGGGTACCCAACGGCGCCAACAACCCTGAAAATAAGCAGCAGCAGTTGCAGCAGACTCATGAGCAGCAGCAGTTGCAACCGCTGCAGGAGCTACAAACGCAACAGCCACAGATTCCGTCCGCACAGCCTGAGCAGCAGCAGCCGCAGCAGCAGCAGCCGCAGCAGCAGCAGCCGCAGCAGCAGCAGCCGCAGCAGCAGCCTCAGCAGCAACAACCTCAGCAGCAACAGCCTCAGCAGCAACCTCAGTCGCAGCTGGAGGACCATCAGCAGCGGCCACAGCCGCAACAGGCACCGCCGCAACAGCAGCAGCAGCAGCAACGGCAGGGGGAGCCGCAGCTGGAGCATTTGGAGCCACAGCAGCAGCAAGAGACGCAGCAGCAAGCTGCTGCTGCTGACTTTGCAGCTCCCTCCCGCCCCACAGATGAGGGTGCAGCAATTAAAGAGGAAGACTTCGGGGGGGCCCCAGGGGCCTCTCCTCCGGGGGCCCCTGAGACTGCACTAAGCAGCCCTGACAGCTCTGCTGGGGCCCATCTTGAGAAGCCTTCTGGGGCCCCAGAGGGGGCCCCAGGAGGGTCCCCAGGAGGCACTCCAGGAGGGGCCCCAGGGGGCATTCCAGGAGAGGCCCCTGGAGGGGCCCCAGGACAGACTCCAGGAGGGGACCTTTCTGGTACTCTAGAGGGGGCCCCAGAAGAGGCCCCGGAGGGGCCCCGAGGGGAGGAGGCCCCAGGAGGACCCCCAGGAGACACTTCAGGGGAGGCCCCAAGAGAGGCCCCAGGAGGGACTTCAGGAGGGCCCCGCTCGGGTGCCCCGGAAGTGGCCCCACAGGGGTCCTCGGAAGGGGCCCCTGAGGGATCCCCGGAAGGGGCCCCTGAGGGGTCTTCGGAAAGGGCCCCTGGAGGGTCCTTGGAAGGGGCCCCTGAGGGATCCTCGGAAGGGGCCCCAGAGGGGACCCGAGAGAAGGAGGTCCCAGAAGGGCCCCCAGCGGGGGCCCCAGGAGAAGGTGCAGGAGGGGCCCCAGTAGGGGGTACTGATGGGGGCCCCTCAGGGGCATCGGGTGTAGGTGGTGGTTTCTGGGGTTTTTATATAAATGCGATAGAGGAGGGAGTTGTGCCCTCTTCATGGGGGGCCCTCATTAGCGGCGTAGTGCTGCTGCTGGGTACGGGGGCCCTTGCTGCAACAGGGGGTACTGGAGGGGGTGCTGTGTTTCTTGCTGTCCTGTTGGGGGCCCTCAAGCTGAAAGTCAGAGACGCTATTCCACTAAGCAAGGCAAGGATTATGCCTCCTCCTCCTGCTGCTGCTGCTGCTGCTGCTGCTGTTGCTGCTGCTGCTGCACCTGGCCTTGCTGCTGCTTTTGTTGCGTTTTGCGGTTGCTGCTGTGGTTTTAGATGTGGCACACCCCGAGGCATTTAGGGGGGCTGCTCCATCTGCTGTCGCTTTTGCTGCTGCTGCTGCTGCTGTTGCTGCTGCGACTGCTGATTGCTGCTGCTGCTGCTGCTGTTGCTGCTGCAGGTGATGGTTTGCTGCTCAGCTTTTACGGGGACGTATATGCACCGCAGGAGGGAAATACGAGACGGTCTCTCAGCAGTAGATGAGGTGCGTGTGCCTGCCCCTTCTGCTGCTGTTGCTGCTGCTGCTGTTGCTGTTGCTGCTGTTGCTGCTGCTTCTGCTGCGGTGGGGCTGCAGCGCATGTGTATGTGTTTGTTGTTGTTGCATGCGTTTCAGATGTGGTTGAACCTGCTGGTCCCAATGGCTCTTAGCGGGACACTTGTGGGGGTGCTGCTGAACTCGCTGTCTCCTCCCTCCCTGCTGCTGCTGCTGCTGCTGCTGCTGCTCGGCACCCTCTGCTGCCGCTCGTTGCTCTCAGCAGTTCGCATGTACCAGCAGGAGGAGGAGACACGCACCATTCAGGCATTCGATGTTGTCTCCTTTAGGAGCCAAGAGTTGTTGCAGGGGGCCCCAAGAGGGGCCCCTCTGGGGGCCCCTAGGGGGCCCACCTCGAGGATTTTGGGGCCTTCCACCTGTGGAGGGGATGGAGAGCTGCAGCCAGTAGGTGCGGGCCCCCTCTCGCGCAGCAGCAGCAACGACATTAGCAGCAGCAGCAGCAGCAACAACATCAGCAACGGCACAAGGAACTCCAAGGGCAGAAGCTTGCTGCTGCAGACAGAGGCTACCCACAGCATGTCTCCCTCAGAGGGTCTCCTGGAGACAGCGGAGACACCTAGGGACTTGGAGCCCCTGTCTCTCGCAGCATCAGCAGGCGCTGCTGCTGCTGCTGCTGCAGGGGACATGGGCAGCAGCAGGAGACGCAGCGAAGTGGAGACGGGAGAGCAAGACCACCATCAGGAGCAGCAGCAGCAGCAGCGGCAGCAGCTATTACCGCAGCATGATTACTTCGTTACAGCTAGTAGGGGGGCCCCCGAAGAAGAGGGCCCTGAGGCCCTTCCAGGGGCCCCCCTTGTGGTATCATTAGATGCTCAGGATAGACTGCTGCATATGACACACATATCTTCCTTTGTTACACAGGGTACAGATGGGCCCCCAGCAGCAGCAGCAGCAGCAGGGCTCGTCCATCCGCCGGCAGGGGCCCCCCGTCTCAGCCGTGGGAGGGGGTGGTGGCGTCGTGCTAAGAGTTTCTTATCTGCAGATGGGGGGGCCCCCAGCAGCAATGACTTTCTTGTAGGGTTGCACCCAGAGGGGCCCCATGACAACCCTTTTGCTGACTCCTCAGAAGACTACTTCGTGCAGCCTCCTGTGGATGCTGTGGGGGGGCAGCCTTCTGCAGCAGATGATGCAGACACGCCTCAGAGGTCCCTGCAGCAGCAACAGCAGCAGCAGCAGCAACAGCAGCAGCAGAGGTGGGGACAGAGGCTTTGGTGCCGCTGCGTTGCTGCTGCTGCAGTAGTGGGGCTGGGTCTCAAGGGGGGCTGCAGGCGTCTCCTGTCTTCGTCTCCAGTGAGGGAGCCGCAGCATCATCTGCTGTCTCCTTTGCTGCTGTTTGTTGTTGGCTGCAGCCTAGCAACACATGCATTGATTGCTAGAGGGTGTTGGGGTTCTGCTGTTGCTGTTGCTGCTGCTGCTGCTGCAGCAGGAGCAGGGATACAGCTGTTTGTCTCTGTTGTTGTGTTGAGAGAATTCAAGGCAGTACACCCCCACTTCTCGTTTGCTGCTGCTGCTTCTGCTGCTGCTTCTGCTGCAGCAGTTCGCCTTGTAAGCCAAGCCCGTGCTCTTGCTGCTAGCTGCACCAGCATCTGCTGCAGGGCTTGCAGAGCAGCAGTACGAGGGACGCAGTGGGGTCTGCGTTCTGCTGGCCGGCTGCTGCAGCAGCAACAGCAGCAGCAACAGACAGGGCATGGAGGGAATGGGCGACGACAGCAAGCGAGTAGTGCATTGTTAGAAGCAAGGGGGCCCCCCTTGGGTTCAGTAGAGATGGAGACACTATCTATGGGGGCCCCAGAGGAGGGACTGCGGGCATCTGCATGTCTTTCATCTGTCCCCTTAGCTCCTCCGTTTGCTGCTGCAGCGCAGCAGGAAGGAGACACTACAGAAGAGGAGGCAGAGCTGCTGCTGAGGGCCCTGTTGGTTGCCCCTGTTGTGGGGTTGCTGACAGGTGTGCTTGCAGGGCTTGTTGGTATTGGGGGGGGCCTTGTGTTTGCTCCTGTGTTGCTGCTGCTGCAGCTAGACCCTGTAGTTGCTGTAGCTACCTCTTCAGCTTGTGTTGTATACACTTCATCGGCTACAAGTCTCCAATTCTTGCTGCTAGGGAGACTCTACCTCTTACCTTGTATTATATTTGGCAGCACTGCAGCAGCTGCTGCTGCAGCAGGCTGCCTCGGTGTGCATGCAATACGCAGGCTATGCGCTGGCAGGAGAAGCTTCGTTGCTTTCCTTGTTGCTGCTGCTGTTGCCATAGCCACCCTAATGACTGTCAGACGCTACATAACAGGGGGCCCCGTATAAACAACACCCACAATCTGGGGTGAAGCGGGAGGCTGGGGGGCCCCTGAGGGGCCCCCAGGTACCCATAACACAACTGCCCTTGTGTGGGGCCCCCGGGGGCGCTCTTGCTATTCGCGTCAGCGCTGCACTTCAGGGGCCCCTAGGGTCCCCGTCGGGAGCCGCCGAGGCAGGGTTACCTTTGGGGGGCCCTCAGGGGCCCCCTATGCAACTGTGCCAGTGATGTTTCGGGGGGGGCCCTGGGGGCCCCTGAACAGCTCGATACTTATAATATACTTGATAATATATGCAAGAGAGACAGAGTGAGAGGGGACACCTTGAACTTAGGTTTATTGGCGACCCCTTAGAGACACCAACCTTAGATGTGTGCTGCATGTACACCACCTCTTAAGGGGCACAGTAAAGGGGGCCCCTCTGAAGGGGGCCCCTGTGAAGGGGGCCCCTTACGGCTAACGCAATAAACCCTAGAGCCTAAACCCTCTTAATGATAGAGCGACTTTAAGCGGAGCTGCACGTACACCTGGCAGGCCGTCACAGCCTCTCCGTAAGGAGGTACGGCTGGGCATAGATAGGAAGGAGACAGACAGAGAAAGAGACACCTTAAGAAGTGCAGCAGAACACCTGCTGCTGCCGCTGGCACAAAGGAAGCCGTAGCCACGTGAAGAGGAGACACCCGAACGGGAAGGAGACACCTATGCGAGGAGACAGGAGAGACACTCAGGAGACACTTTATGCGTTTGAACCAGTTTTGCAGTAACAGCAACCCATAGAAGACGCGTTGGTGTACAGTCAGTGGAGGCTGTCTCCGTTGTTTGCTGTCTCTTGAGGTGTCTCCAGTAGCGTATATGTGTAACAATACATTCAGCTCGTACAGCTGTCTCCTTCTCAGTATCCTTCTGTTGTGCTTGCGTATTCTTTTTGCTTTGTCTCCTCATGCTTACTTCTGGGGCCCCCCTTAAAGCTGAGCCTTAACTACCAGAGAGGGGGGCCCCCCGTGTCGCCTAGGTAGGTTCAGGGGGCCCCCGGTATGTCCTGTAGAGGGGCAGGAGGCAGCTTGCAACAACCCAGCCAGCCATAACCTCTGAAAGGTATTGCCCGCTCTTCAAGAACTGCTGCAGCAGCAGCTGCAGCAGCAGCTGCTGCTGCTGCTGCTTCAACAGCAGCTGAGACTTCTATTCTTTGTCTCTGTCGACGCCGCGTAGCTCTGGGGCTCTGGCAAGTCATTCAGAGGTTGTTATTAGATGAAATGTATAATAAAATATTAAATAATATATTTGTTTATCATTTTAATTGTTTTTTCTGTTATTTTATTGATGGTTGTTGCAGCGTATACACCCGAGGTGACCTCGTGTGGTGTATTGGGTTTGTATTGTTTGCATGTGTGTTGAGAGGTAGAAGTGTAAGTTTAAGGAGTTGTATATAAATATATTAAAGAGTTAATATATATAAAAATAATAAAAACATATAAGAAAGGTAAGTTTATAATAGTATAAGGATGTTAGACTAACAGCGCAGCAAGCAAGCGTTGTTAGACAGCCGTCTCGCTAACTTGCCTGCTGTGTCGCCTGCTGTCTCCTGCTGTCTCCTCCCCTCGTTGTTGAGTTGTTTGTTTGTTATTGTTGGTTTATGTTGTAAGGTTTGTACATTATTACATTTGTGTTTTGTATTTGTATATGTTTTTTTTATTAAGGGAGCTGCATCCCATGTTTATTTTTTTGTCTCCTTATTGTATTTAAAAAGGAGACACTTGTATAATATATAAAGAGACGACAAACGCTGCTCGTTAGCTGCATCGTCTCTATCCTTCTTCATTATAAATATATATTTTATAATTTGTATAAATAAAATATAAACAACCATGGGCCGTACATCAATGCTACTGGCCCTGGGGGCCCTCTGGGGGCCCCTCCTCCTTCAGGGGCCTCATCCTACATCAGCAGCAGGTGCTGTAACACAAGTTGCTGGTGTTGTATCTGCTCGTAGTATGGACTGCTTTGAGTATGGGTATGACTACTATGGGTATGATATGCAGGAGGTTCAAGGTGTAGGTACACCTAGTGGGTGTATGCAAGAATGTTTAGATTATAAGGGT
The DNA here is from genome assembly GCA_904066265.1 of Eimeria zaria. NCBI lineage: Eukaryota > Apicomplexa > Conoidasida > Eucoccidiorida > Eimeriidae > Eimeria > Eimeria zaria. The sequence continues at coordinate 13,893 of CAJFCY010000410.1, forward strand.
TGTGGTTTCTGGAGTTATAATACATTTACACGTGTATGTTATTTAAAATCTGTAGGGGCTGTATTAGAACGTAGACAGTCTCCAGGTACAGTATCTGGCCCCCGTCAATGTAGTTTCTCTCCTACCTGTCTTGAAGTAGGTATTGATTTGTATGGGTATGATATTGAGAGGATAGAGGGGAGGTATATAATGAACCCGTTAGACTGTCAGAGATTATGTGAGTCTAACCCTCAATGTGCCTTCTTCTCATGGAAGTTCTCCACACATTCTTGTTATCTTAAGAGCTCCCCAGCTGTACTTAATCGTCGTGAAGACCCTGATGTTACCTCAGGACCCCGTTCATGTATAAGTATGGGAGCAGGTATCTCCCCTCCAACACCTTCAGACTATCCTACACCATTTAACCCAGAAGAAGATGCACAACCATCATGTATTGCTGCTGGTGTTGATTATAAGGGGCATAATATTAAAACAGCTAAAGCAAGGTCGTCTCCTGCATGCCAGATGTTATGTTTAAAACATAAAGATTGTGAATACTGGACTTGGAGCTCCTCTTCTCATATATGTGCACTCAAGACAGCAGAAGCTATTAATGCAAGGGCGGAGGGACAGCATACACTAGATAAGGTCTCTGGGGCTAAACAGTGTGTACCTGTACTACCAGGTAATACAACTTATATTTTATATATATATATATATGTATATATATATATATATATATATAATTTGTTTTATATACAATAGCTATCTTCTACTCTGTCAAATAATACAACTCATCTGTCTCCTTCCTTCTGTTACTACCCTTATTCCTGTCTCCTGTCTCCTGTCTCCTATTTTTGTCTCTTTGGTGTCTGTCTCCTTTTATATTATTGTTGTTATAATACATATAATATAATTGTATTATTAATATTGTTAGTATAATATATGTTGTTTCTGCTGTCTATATATATATATATATATATTATTATTAGGTTGCCAGTTTGCAAATGTTGGTGTTGTTGGGGCTGCCCTTCATAAGAGTACAGCAGCATCTTATGATGTATGCCAAGTACACTGCGCATCCTTCACGGGGTGTACACACTTCTCCTTTGACTTAAACTCTGGAGAATGTATTCTACTATCCTCCTTCAATACATATTCTAAGGGACCCACTACTGAGGGTATTGTCTCTGGACAGGCCTTCTGTGATGCCAATGGTATGTGCATGCATGCATACATACATATATATATACATGTATATGTACACAATATGTAGACAGGATGCAACAACAACAGCAACAGGAGCAGCAACAGCAGCAACAGCAACAGCAATGGCAGCAACAACAGCAGGAGAATGTTTATGTTGTATACATTGTACACGTTTCACTGCAGTATTTGCCTTCTGTCTCTATCTCTCTTGTATATAATATACACACACACACACACACACATATATATATATATATATATATATATATATATATATATATATAATGTATGTATATATATAAACATTATATACAGAGGTATGTTTCGAACAATCAGACTACGTAGGTCACAACATAGAGGAGAAT
>CAJFCY010000411.1:0-15432 GCA_904066265.1 Eimeria zaria
ATCATGACCTCTCTGTTTTTATTATATTTGTCTGCTTAATAAACCCTAAACCCTAAACCCTAAACCCTAAACGTACGTCTGCTGCTCCTTAGGGTCCTGTTTTCAATACCTCCGGCTGATAAACTCACCAGCAGCAGCAGCAACAGCAGCAGCAGCAGCAGAAGCGGCACCAGCTACAGCCCAAGAGACAGCTTTCCTGTCTCTTCTTCTTGTAGGAGACAGGGGAGAAGCAACACACCGCTCCTTGTGAGCCTTCCCTGCTGCTGCTGCACCATCCGCAGTAGCAGTAGCAGCAGTAGCAGCAGTTGCTGCTACTGCTGCTACTTCTACTGCTGCTGCTCAGATACACCCTGTGGACGAACTCACCAGGACAGTGTGTCTTCCTCTGCAACATCGCTTCACAGTAGGTGCTGCTGGTCTCCAACAGCAGCAGCAGCAGTACCCGCAGCAGCAGCAACAGCAGCAGCAGCAGATCCTCATGCTGTGCCCCCCTTTAGCATTTTTCCTCTTCTTCTTCAGCTGATTGCACAGGGGCAGCCATTGTACACTGCTGTTCTGCTGGCTCAGGGGCAGCCAAAGGCTTTTATCGCTCCTGCCAGTAGCAGCAGCCGCAGCAACAACAGCAGCCGCAGCAGGGACAGCAGCAGCAGCAGCAGGGACAGCAGCAGCAGCAGCAGCAGCAGCAGCAGCCGCAGCAACAGGAGGATGTTTGTCGAGGGTGTATTAGTAATATCCTTGAACTGCTTTTATTTGTATCTGTAGGGGGTTATAAGGGGGTTTAGGGGGGCCCCCAGGGGCCCCTGTTAAGAAACGATGATGTTGAGTTCATCTCTATGGGCTCGGTTGCTGCAGCTGCTGCAGCGAACACTGCGTAATGCTGCTGCTGCCTCCTTACGCCGTTTAGTCTTAGGGTCAGTTGCTCGAAGACTTAGCAAGCAGCAGTTAGAGGTTGCTGTAGATAGAGGAGAGGTTTGTATACTATCAGTTGATATAGATAACAAAACACTAACAGATATACTGCATGCAGCAGGTTGGGGCTGTCTATATGTTGTTAGTTGTACTATAGGCTCCATTACTCTTAAACTGCCCCTAACTATTCGTATATCAAACCCTACTCTCGTCATACGTGTACAGGGGCCCCTACCTGGGGGCCCCGTACAAGGGGGCCCCCTACAAGGGTGTCTGCTCCACACAGGGGCAGCAGCAAATGTTGCTGCCGCTTCTGCTGCTGCTGCAGCAGCAGCAGCAGCTACAGGTCAGCTGCAGCAGCAGCATACCTACAGTCAGCACCCAGAAAACTCTGGGGTAGATCATACTAATCGGGGGGCCCCCTCCAAACCAGCAGGAAGGGAGGCAGGTCCTACGTTGAGAAAGAAGGGGACCCCCAAGGGGGCCCCCATACCCTCGGCTGCTGCTAAATTAACACCAGCCGCTGCAACAGCAACAGCAGCAGCAGCAGCAGCAGCAGCAGGAGAGGTTGAGGGTAAGAGGGGGCCCTCGTTAGTTCAAGGCCTAGGTGATGCACTCAGTAGAGACGACCCTGCTGCCTTTGCGGTGGGGGGCCCCTACTCTATATTCTCTCCCGAGATATACGGACAAACGCCTGGTGCCTGTCACTGGGGGCCCCCATTAGGGGCCCCTGATGGGGCCCCTGGGGCCCCAGCGGGGGGCCCTTCAGGGACAGAGGGTACTCTGTATGGCATGGAGTCGCTGCTTGCGCTGTTGCGCCGAGCGCTGCACAGTGCAGCAGGGGCAGTAGACTTGTCTATTGAACTCATTACCATATGCATATATGCAGAGGAGGCCCCTCAGGGGCCCCCCGCGGGGCCCCTTAGGGGTCTCTGGCAGAAGCCACAGACAGGGGGCCCAGAGGGGATACCTGTTGACAACAGTAAAGATGTAACAGCAGCAGCAGCAGCAGCAGCAGCAGCAGCAGCAGAAGGCAGCAGAACAGGGCCTTCATCCTGTGGGTACAAGGGGACCCCCTCTGCAGAGTTGAATTCTCTAAATAGCAGAAAACCACTGCATAGCCGTCGCCGGCAGTTGCAGCAACAAGCAGCAGGAGGGGCCCCCTGGCTACCTGGCGCAGGGTCCGCCCCCTTTGCAGGGGCCCCCTGGGCCACAGTGGACCCCTCAGGGGCCCCCACAGAGGGCCCTTCAGGGGGACTATCAGGAGGCCTCTCAGGAGGCCCCTCAGGAGGCCCCACTGGGGGCCTCTCTGGGGGCCCCCAAGGGGGCCCCCGTCGATCTCTGTGGGCGATACGCGTACATTTAGAGGGTCTCCGTGGGTGTGATTCATTTGAAGGAGGGGCTCAGCTGCAGATAAGCGACTTTCAGGTGTCTCTGCTGCCTCCTCTCCCTGTTGCAGCATTTGTTTCACGCGGTGATGATAGCTGGCTTGCTGCAGCAGGGCTGCTGCTGCTGTCAACAAGGGCCCCTAACAGCCTTAACGGCTGGCAGGTACCCCTACGTGCAGCAAGGGGACCCTCGCAGCAGCTCCCAGCGGGTACATCTGACCATGCGGCGACAGCAACAGCAGCAACAGCAGCAGCAACAACAGCAGCAGCAGCAGCAGGAGATGGTGCAGGGAACATCGTTGGAAGGGTCGCCTTGCAGGCTGGGCTTCGCTCTTTGTCTGCGATGCAGTCAGAAGCTCACATGAGAGAGTGCCTTGCATTGCTGCAGACGCAGCCAGTAGCTGCTTCTGCTCCTGCTGCTGCTGCTGCTGCTGCTGCTGCCGCAGCCGCAGCCGCTGCAAGTGGTACTGGTGAATCTCCCGTTGCCACAGCTGCTTTTACAGGGGGGACCCTCGCCACATCAGCAGCAGAAACACCATCAGCAGCAGCAGCAGTCGAACGCACTGCGGGGAGCTGCCGCTGCGATGGGTGTTTCAACGGGGCTCGGTGCATCTGGGCCAGCAGCAGCAGCAACAGCAACGGCAGCAACAACGGCAGCTGCAGCAGCAGCGACTCTGGTGAAGCTGTCTTTGATTATTGTGTTTGTCTTTCCGTTCCCCTTGTCCTCGTGCTGCTGGGTACCGAGCACCTTCGTCTGCTGCGGCTTGTAGGGGAGGCCCTAGGGCTTCAGCAGGGGCCCCCTGCAGCAGCAAGCAGTACCAGCTGCAGCGGCAGCGGCAGCAGCAGCAGCACTAGCAGCATCAGCAGCAGAGACCGCGCCAGCATCAACAACAGCAGCAGCAAACATACCAGCCCACGCGAGCCGTCGGAAGACCCCTTGCTGTGCTGCAAAGCAGCAGCAGCAATAGAGGAGGCTGTGCAGCAGAACATCGCCTGCACTAGCAGCAGCAGCAGCAACAGCAGCAGCAGCAGCAGCGACGGCGGCAGATGGAGCAACAACATTGGCATTTTCACCCCTGGCAGTAGCATCTTGTCTTACGGGGCGTGGGGCCCGAGGGTACAGCAGCAAGGCGCCCCCCCTGGGGGCCCCTCTGGGGGCCCCCCTCAAGCAGAATTGTTGACTCGCTCTGTGCTTTTTGAAGAGGCTGCTGAGGACAGTAGCCCTGGGGGCCCCACAGGACCTGGGGGGCCCCCAAGGTCCTCTGCGGAGGAGGAAGGGGCCTCTCTGGGGGCCCCTCAGGGGGCCCCTCAGGGTCCTTCCTGGTGGCGGCGTGTTGCTGCGTTTTGCTCATTTGGTGAGGTAGGTGGGGTCGAGTCTGGGATCGAGTTGGGGATCGGATCCCAGGATCCCCACGAGTCCGAGTTGCCACTAGGGGGAGAGGTGCTGCCGTTTCCTTTTGATGAGCAGCAGCAGCAACTGGAGCAGCAGCAGCAGCAGCTGCAGCATCAGCAGTGGCAGCAGTGGCAGCGGTTCCAGCGCCAGGTGCAGAGGAAGCTGCGAGACGAACACGAACTGCGCTCACCACAGGAAGAGGGACAGCTGCTCCAGCAGCTGCAGCAGCAGCAGCAGCTGCAGCAAATGTTGCTGCAGCAGCCAGGTGCGGAATCGCAGCAACAGCAGCAGCAGCACAACAATTGCGTATGGCTCGATAATGAGGCAGCAGCACGCATGCGCATGCAGCAACCTCCGCCAATACAGATGCAGCATATTGGTAAGCATTCTCAGACGCAGCAGCAGCTGCTACAGCAGCAGCTTTTGCAACAGCAGCAGCAGCAAGAAAGTGTAAACCATCTCTACAACCGGGATGCCAATTGTGCTGCAGCTGCTGCTCCTGCTGCTGCGGCTTCTGCTCGCCTAGAGGGCACCTGTGGTGCTTATACAGCAGGCTACGACGGCAGCAGCGCGGCAGCAGCAGGAGGAGCAGCAGCAACAGCAGGAGCAGCAGCAAGTGTTGTGTCGCCCCGTGCTTCCTTTGCTGTGAGCTTAGCTGTCAATACCGTAGCAGTTCATTTTGTCAGCAGCAGCAACTTCTGCCCGCTGCTGCTGCCAGTCTGCTGCTTGTCTTGGGGCCCTGGCGGGGGGCCCCCTTCGTCACCTGGGGATCCTGTGGGGGCCCGTGAGGCACCCTTTGAGGGTTCTGAGGAGTACCCATTGGAACAGCAGCAGCAGCAGCAGCAGCAGCAGCAGCTGTTGCTCCTGCGGCAGCGTAGCAGCAGTGGGATCCCTGAGGGCCCGGTCGTTCAAACAGCAGCAGCAGCAAGGGACATCGTTGCTGTTTCTGCTTCTGCTCCTGCTGCTCCTGTTCCTCCCCCTGCTGCTTCTTCTGCTGCCGCTGCTGCTGGGCAGGGCTTCAAAAGCAGGGGCCCCTGCAGTCTCCTGTGGGCCCCCCTGCCGTCAGCACATGTCGTGTCTCTGTTTGTTTCAGACTTGTCTGTCTCCGTCTTCTCGCCCAGCAACAGCAGCAGCAACAATAGCAGCAGCAGCAGCAGCAGCAGCACCAGTAGTGGCGCCTGTGGGGTCATTGCTTCTGGATGCGCTCCTGCGGAGGCGCTGCTTCTGAATACTGTGCAGCCAGCTGCGCCGTTAGCAGCAGCAGCGGCAGCTGCAGCAGCAGCAGTAGCAGCAGAAGCAGGACGAAGAGGGGATCCTCGAGCCATAGCTCCAGACCGCCTGTCTTCCCTAGGCATTCTAGCTCAGCAGCAGCAACAGCAGCAGCAGACACAGACACAGCAACAGCAGCAGCAGCAGCAGCCTCTGCACGTAATACAGAGTGTGATGTTTGTTGGCCAGTGGGCCCTTCAGTTCCATGAAGCTAAGAAGCCTAAGGTCCCGGCAGCAGTAGCAGCAGCAGCAGCAGCAGCAGCAGCAGCAGCAGCAGAAGCTCCTGAGGGCCCACTTAGGCGAGTATGGAGGAGCCTGCAGCAATTCAAAGAGCCGGTACCTGCTGAGCTGGAAGCAGCGACGGCAGGAACAGCTGCTGCTGCTGCTACTGCTGGTGCTGATGCCACTGTTGCTGCTGCAGAAGCTGCCGCAGACAGCGGAGACGAAGATACACTGTCTCTTGAGTCGATAGCTGCAGCAGCACATCTATCCAACACGCCTCCCCTACGTTTAAGCAGTGATAGCAGTGTCACGTTCAGCAGTAGTTGCGGCAGCAGCTGCAGCAAGAGCAGCTGCAACAGCAGCTGCAGTAACAGCAGTTGCAGAAACAGCAGCTGCAGCAGCAGTTGCAGCAGCAGCAGCAGCAGCCGCAGGAGCAGCAGCAGCAACTCCAGCATTGCAGCCGCAGCAAGCAGCAGCAGCTACGAGCCTGAACGGGGTGTTGTCCCTAAGGGCCTCCAGGAGCAGTTGACGGAAGACAGTGCAGCAGAGGCTTCGCAGCTAAGTGCAGCACGAGCAGCAGCAGAACGCAGCAGCAGCAGTAGCAGCAGCAGCAGCAGGCTGACAGAAGATCCGTTCGTGTCTGAAGAGTCGTCGCCAGTGACAGACACTGCAGCAGCAGAAGGGGCAGCAGCATCTGCAACAGGGAGAGACAAAACAGGCAGCAGCAGTAGAAGCAGCCCTAGCCGCAGCAGCCGCTGCAGCAGCAGCAGTAACAGCAGAAACAGCAGCAACAGCAGCAACAGTAACAGCAGCAACAGAAGAGATAGTGTACTTGAAGACTCTGTGAGAGACGGAGGAACGAGTCAAGACGAAGAGGCCTTCGCCGAAGGGACTGCAGCAGCAGCAGCAACAGCAACAGCAACAGCAACAGCAACAGCAACAGTAGCAGCAACAACCGGAACACCAGCAGCAGCAGATAAAGGGGCTGTAGATTGGCCCCGGACAGGGAAGAGGGCCTCTGGTGCTCCTGCAAAGGGACGAAGGGGGCGTGCTGCTGCAGCAGCAGCAGCAGCAGCAGCAGCAGCAGCGACTGCAGCAGCAGCAAAGTCTGCAGCAGCAGCAGGGAGAACAGGAGGGAGAGGCCCCCTTAAAGGTAACCGCTGTTCAAACAAGGAGAGCGGCTCCAGTGCAGCCAAAGAAGCTTTGGCAGCAGCAGCAGCAACAGCGACAACCGCAGCAGCACCAACAGAAACAGCAGGGACGGAAGAACAGCAGCAGCAGCAGGACCCGTTGCAGCAGCCTGCCGTTGCTGCTCAATCTAGCAGCGGATGCAGCAGCAGCAAATACCTTTCCCCTCAGTGGAGCAACACGCCCGACGGGGCAACATCTGAAGAAGCTGTATGCTCAGAAAAAGCAGCAGCAGCAGCAGCAGCAACAGCAGCAGCAGCAGCAGCAGCAGCAGCAGCGGGGCCAGGGGCTACTGCAGTATCAACAGCAGCAGGGAGAAGGGGGAAGCAGAAAAGCTTCTCGAAGCCCAGGCAAAAGCAGCCTAAGGTTGATACTGTGCAGGTAGAACCGTCGGCAGCAGCAGCAACAGCAGCAGATGCCGTTGCTGCTGCTGCTGCTCCTGCTGCTGCAGACCCCGTCACTCCAGCTGCTGCGTTGCAGTGTACAGATGCCGATGGGAGTCTGTGGGACGGCATTTTGGCTGGTGAAGTGTTAGATGACCCCTTCGACACATTCTCCTTGGCGCAGCAGCAGCAGCAGCAGCAGCAGCAGCAGCAGCAGCGGGGTGCGGACATAGATATGCTCGGAGGCCCAGCAGCAACTGGAGAGGGTCTAGTCAGTATGCATGGTGCAGGTCGGACAGCTACAACAGCAGCAGCAGCAGCAGTAGCAACGGCAGCAACAGAGTTTCTATGCAGTGCTGACGCTGGGCGTCGTGGCTGGGCTTCTTCAATTCATACTGGGGAGGGGCCCGTGTTTGCTGCTGCTGGTTCAGGCCCTGCCTACAACAGCGCAGCAGCTGAGTTCATCAACAGCAGCAGCAGCAACAGCAGTAGCAGCGGCGTTGGCCTTTCGCAGCGGGTTATGCCGGCAATGCAGGAGCTGACAGAAGTGCTGCAAGCAGCAGCAACAGGAGGGGCCCCCGGGGGGCCCCCCGTGGAATATGAGACGCATTTGCTGCTCTTTGGGGCTTGGCGGGAGGCAGGAACAGGCAGAGGTTCTGCTGCTGCAGCAGCAGCAGCAGCAGCAGCAACAGGAGGAGGGACGGCGAGCTGCACAAGAAGATATAGGCGCCGCGGCTCGCGTGGCAAGGGGATGCATGCGTACAGGGGTTGCAGCAGCAGCAGCAGCAATAGGTGCAGCAGCAACAGTGGCAGCGGAAGCGACTACAGCCACAGCAGCAGGAGCAGCCCTTTAGGGTTTAGACGCACAGGGGCACCTCTGTCCAGATGCAGAGGGGGGCCCCACACGCGCTGTTGTCACAGAGAAGAGGAGGAAGCAGCAGCAGCAGCTGCAGCAGCAGCAGGCTGGGAAGTGTATGCTGACGGGTTGGAGCAGCAGCGGGGGTCTTCGGCTGGTTCTCTTCGCGGGGATTACTGTTCGTATAGACACCGTCGACACAGCAGCAGCAGCAGCAGCAGCAGTTCGAGCAGTAGCAACAGCAGCAGCAGCAGCGGTAGCAGCAACAGCAGCAGCAGCAGCAGCAGCACTGCTGCAGGGTTTATTAAGGTGCCTAAGGAGCTGCAGTGGGCTGTACATGAGGGCCTAACCATACCTCCTCTCGTTGCGCCGACTGCCTTCCGCTCTGCTTACCGGGCAGCAGCAGCAGCAGCAGCAGAAGCAGCAACAGCAGCAGCAATACCGACAGGAGGGGAGGCTGTGAGGCGTCACCGCTCAAGCTCGAAGACCAAGGGAGGGGAAGGGCCCCCCGCCGTATCTGCTGCAGCAAAGGGGGCCCTTGCTGTATGTACAGACAGCCGAGAGAGGCAGCCGCTTCTAGCGCTGAGGCTGTGCTACTTCGCTTCCTCTTTGGTGCTGCAGCAGGCAGCTGGGAGGCCCCTCCAGTGTACAGACACTGCGGGAGGGGCTGCATGCGGAGCCTCGGGGCCGCACACCCCACAGGCTCGGGCGACAGCAGCAGCAACAGCGGCAGCACAACCAGCAACACCACCAACACCGTCAAACCCATCAGCAGCAGCAGCATCTGCTGCTGCTGCAGCAGGTCGGAACGTCCATGCCTCGAGTGCTGCGCACACAACTCTGGATCCACTTGTGTCCGACGCAGCAGCGCCAGCAGCAGCAGCAACAGCCGCAGCAGCAGCAGCAGCAGCTGCTGCTGCTGCTGCAGCTACTCCTGCAGCGTGGGCAGACCTCAGCGTGGAGATTGTCATCGGCCAGCTGCCACTTCAAATCTTGGGGGACATTCTACAGGTAGTGGTTGTTGCTGCTGTTGCTGCTGTTGCTGCTGTTGTCATTGTTGCTGCTGCTGCTGTTGATATTGCGGCTGTTGTTTCTGTTGCTTCTGTTGCTGCTGTTGCCGCTGCTGCTGCATGTGATGTGCATGTACAGCTCCCGCATAGACCTGAATTGTGTGTACACCTGTTCATTTGCTGCTGTCTTACTTGTGCTGCTTCTGTTTCTGCTCGAAGGTCTGTGATGCGGCATCTGCTGCGCTTCTGCCCCTCCCTGGTGCAGCAGCAGCAGCAGCAGCAGCAGCAAGGGGAGCAGCAGCAGAGGGTGCTGCGCCTGGGCAGCTGGCAGTGCAGCCTGCTGCTGAGCGTCTACCTGTCTATTTCAATTTGTCTCTTCCCTGTCTTCGTCTCCACATTGACGCCTCGGATGTTTCAGAAGCAGCAACATCCACAGCAGCAGCAGCAGCAGCAGCAGCAACAGCAGCAGCAGCAGCTGGCCGGATAGTTGAAGACATGGAGCAAGAACAGATTCGGCAGAAAGGCGAAGGCCCAGAGCGCGATGTGCTCAACCGAAACAGCAGCAGCAGCAGCAACTGCAGCAACAGCAGCAACAGCAGCAACAGCAGCAACAGCAGCAGAAACAGCAGCAGCAGCAGCAGTCTCATTGTGGATTTGTGCGCAGTGAAGGCTTCCTATTCACCAGGCAAGCCATTCTGGGCAGACGGCAACGGCAGTAGCAGCAACAGCAGCAACAGTGACAGCAGCAGCAGCTGCGCGGTTAGCAGCAGCCCTGCAGCAGATTCAGATTCGTGCCAACCGTGCCATGCATCTTTGCTGTTGCAGCAGCACATCCGCTGCTTGCTACTCTACAAGCGAAAGCATTATCAACAGCAGCAGCAACAGCAGCAGCAACAGCAGCAGCAACAGCAGCAGCAACAGCAGCAGCAACAGCAGCAGCAGCAGCCTTGGGTATACCGTCTCTTGTTTTCTACCTGTGTACCCAGCGACGCAGCACGAGACACTTCAAGGGGCCTTCAGGGGGCCCCTCTCATACAGGGGCCCCATCATAGGGGCCCCTGGCCTGGGGGCCCCTGGCTGGGGCCCCCTGAGAGGCCCCCCGTGCAGCAGCAAACAGCAGTTGTGCAGCTGGTTGCGATGCTGACAACTCCAGCCCCTTCTTTCTCCTATAAATGCATAACCCCGCCAGTACATACACTATCAGAAACAGCAGCAGCAGCAACAGCAGCAGCAGCAGCAGAAGCTGCTGCTGCAGCAACTACTGCAGAAGAACACCAGAGAGAGCGCGCAACAGAGACGCTGGGAGAGGCCCTCAAAGATGTCGTGGGGGTAAACTCTGCAGGCGGATGCCAGAAGCAGCAGCAGCAGCAACGGAAGCAGCAGCAGCAGCAACAGCAGCAACAGCAGCAGGAATGTGAGGTTGTATCTCTTCACATTCCGTTTGTTGAGGCATACCTCGACTCAGAGTTTGCTGCCCCCTTGGGTGGCTTGCTGCAGTCTGTCTCCTGGGCCTGTAGCATATGCAGCAGCAGGGGAGAAGGGACAGCAGCTGCTCCTACAACACAACACCTGCAGCAGCAGCAGCAGCAGCAGCCGCAGCAAATACAGCCGCTATGGAGGCGCCTACTGGGGACACCCGGGAGCAACGCCAGTGTCTCCTTTGGGGCTGTTTCGCTAGACTGCTGCCTGAGGCGCAACTGCAGCAGCAGCAACACCAGCAACAGAAGCAGCAACAGCATAAGCAACAACAGTAGCGGCAGCAGCAGCAGGCAAGCGAGTTGGCACTGCGAGGCCCCATCTTCTACTACGGATCTTTCAGCAACAAATGCAGCAGCAGCAGCAGCAGCAGCAGGATGTATCTGTCGCTGCAGCAGCTGCACATGCGGTGTGTATCTTGAGTTGAGCAGGTTGATGTGTTCTTTCTCTTGTGCGCCTGCCCTTCCACCAACAGAAGCAACAACAGCAGCAGCAGCAACAGCAACAGCAGCAGCAGCAGCAGCAGCAGCAGGTATCTGCAGCCGGCGGCTTATGGGGTCCATCTCTTTAGGCAGCATAGCAGCCTTCAGCAGCTCAGAGCCTGTCCTCTACACCTGGAGAGCCTCCTTGTACCAGGGCTGCAGCTCACCTCGGGACGCAGCAGCAGCAGCAGCTGCCGCTGCTGCAGCAGCAGCAGTAGCAGCAAGCTGCCGCGGACGTCCTGCTGCCGGTGACAACCCCTATCGCCTCCCAGTGCAAGAAAGAGACAGCGTCTTTTCGATGCTTGTTGGGGGGAGAGACAACTGCAGCAGCAGCAGCAGCAGCAGGAGCAGCAGCAGCAGCAGCAGCAGCAGCAGGACGTGCGTGTCTGTCGAGACAGCAGAAGTTAATATGGACTGTCTTGTTGGTGTCTGCAGCAGAAGGGCATTTGAAGGAGCAACAGCCTGTCTTACTCTTTTTGAGCAGTGTGTGGTGGCAGCTACACCTTCACAGCAGCAGCAGCAGCAACAGCAGCAGCTCTTGCAGCAGCAGCAACAGCAGCAGCAACAGCACGTAGAAGACCTCACATTTTCATTGAAGAGGCTACGAATGAAGGGCAGTGTTTCACAATGTTTGCTGCTGCTTCCCCGTATATGTGAAGCCCTCCACTCTACAGGGGGTGCAGCAGCACCAGCAGCAGCAGCAGCAGCAGCAGCAGCAGCAGCAGCAGCAGAAGCAGTTGTTCATGGGGGGCCCCAGGAGGATAAAGACGGCCCCGAGGGGCCCAAGGGTAGGGGCCCCCCACCCTCGACTGAGGCGGTTTTAGACTTAGAGGGGGCGGGATGGCTGGCGGTGGTGCATGTAAAGGCACTGCGTCTTAACATGCGGCAGCTGCAGCAGCAGCAGCAGCAGCAGCAGCAGCAACAGCAGCAACAACATGGAGAAAAGGGAGAGCAAGAGGAGCAGCAACATATGGGTCAAAATCAAGGGAAGGTTGGAGTGACTGCAGCAGCGGCAGCAGCAGCAGCAGCAGCAGCAGCAGCAGCAGCAGGGTTGCACGTTGGCGTTAATTGCAGCTCACTAGAGATATATCTACTGGATGAGGGGTCGCGTCTATGCCGCTGCAGCACAGCAGGCGGCCAGGTGTCTCTGCAGCAGCTGTCTCGGGTGCCGCTGCCTTCTCCTCTAATTCGTAGACCCTTCCCTGCTGCAGGGGCCCCCTGGGAAGTAACTGCAACTGCAGCAGCAACATGCTGCTGCTGCTGCTGCAGTTGCAGCTGTGGTAGCTGTAGTAGCATTACCAGCAGCTGGAGAGCAGACAACAGAACTGCCAGTTGCCGTAGAGATAGATTCCAGCAACAACCATCAGCAGCAGCAGCAGCAGCAGCAGCAGCAGCAGCAGCAGCAGCAGCAGCAAGTCACAAGGCTCCTCTGCCTGCTCTTGTGTTTCGCGCAGATGCAGCAGCTCCTTTGCTGCCTCAATGCGGCTTGATGCGTCTCCTTGTTGTTGAGGGAGCTGTCGCTTCTCTGCTTCTCCCATCAGCAGCAGCAGCAGCAGCAGCAGCAGCGGCAGCAGCGAGGAACATAGCAGCAGCAGCAGCAATAAACACAACAGCAGCAGCAGCAGGACGTCATGCCCCAGGGTCTTTTAGGGGGTTGCTGCGGTGCAGCAGGATAGAAGGTTTGCTGTCTCCAGACAGTCTGCGGTGTCTGCTGTTTGTTTGCTTCGAGTTGCAGTGTCTCCTTTCAATGCAGGAGACACCTGTAGAGCTGCAGCGCCTCAAGAATGCATGGCATAGGCTGCTGCTAGCTGCTGCTGCTGCTGCTGCTCCTTCTGCAGCTAGTTGTGCTGCAGATGGAGGTATGATAGAGGCAGCACATGCAGCAGATAATAAAAGCAGAGGCTTCCAACAGCAGCAGCAGATTAAAGGAGACAGCTTAGAGACACACAGCGGGCGGCCTACAAGGGGCGAGCTGCAGCAGGGCAGCAGCCAGCAGCAGCAGCAACAACAGCAACAGCAACAGCAAATGAATTTATTAGGCGATGTAGACTTAAATGCATTCTTAGTGCAGCGGGGAGGCAGCAAACAGGAAGCTGTAGGGGGGCCCCCCAAGGGGCCCCCTCACGACCTCCCGAGCATGTACCCCACTGTTGCACTACCTGCATTTGCTTCCTCGTCAACAACCCCCAGAGCAGCTGCAGCTGCAGCTGCAGCAGCAGCAGCAGCAGCAGCAGCAGGTCCAGCTGCTGTTGCGTCTGTTGATGACTCACCCAAGTCGAGCGTTTCCCGCACCAGCGATTACGCTGCTGCAGCACCTGCTGCAGCACCTACAGCTGCATCTGCAGCAACAGCAGCAGCAGCAGCAGCAGGCGTCAATAGACGAGGGGCAGTCAGCCAACGCGGGACTGCAGCAGGGGCAGCAGAAGGAGCAGCAGAAGGAGCAGCAGGAGGGTCAAGTGGGAAGGCAGGCAAATTAAGAGAGGCGCTTAAGTCTGCATCTGCAGCGGCAGCAGCAGCAGCAGCAGCCGGAGCAGCAGCAGCAGCAGCAGCAGCAACAGGAGAGGCAGAAGATAGCGACGAGTCAGAGTCTTCATGGGAAGCAGCAGAAGGAGATACCCCAGTTGTATCTACAGCTGCTAGGAGGAGGGCCCCAGCTGCATGCACAGCAGCAACAATAAGAGAAATGCAGCAAATAGAAGCAGCAACACGAGAGCATGTTAAAGCCCTATATAGTCAAGACACAGAGGGGCCCCCTGGGGGCCCCGCTGCTGCAGCATCACCTGCTGCTGCTGCTGAGCAGCCTGTACAGTCCCATCTCGACGAAGAGGAGGGCAGCAGCAGCAACAACAACAGCAGCAGCAACAGCAGCAGCGGGGTGCCTCTGCGTGTTGCAGTGACAGCAGAGGATTACTTCGGACCCCCTCCTGCTGCAGCTGCTGCAGCTGCTTCTGCAGCAGCAGCAGCAGCAGCAGCTGCTGCTGCTGCTGGGTTCCCCGAGTCTCACTATTTCTTTGACTCATCAACACCATCTATACCAAAACCCTGCAATGATGACGACATATGGGGGCTTGCTTCAGATTCTTTCACTGAGGGTGATTGGGGCCCCTGGGGGCCCCCCTGGGGGCCCCCTTGTGTGGGTGGCCCTTCTGGAGGGGGCCCCCCTGGGGGCCCCTCTGGGACCCCATTGGGTGGCATTTGGGGCCCGTTGCTGCAGCAGCGTGGACGTGTAGAAGACCCTG
Organism: Eimeria zaria; assembly: GCA_904066265.1. NCBI lineage: Eukaryota > Apicomplexa > Conoidasida > Eucoccidiorida > Eimeriidae > Eimeria > Eimeria zaria. Next base: position 13,816 of record CAJFCY010000411.1, read on the forward strand.
AGAGTGGGGAGTTGGTAGATATATTATGGGGGCCCCTATTAGAGGTTTATGTTGGTGTATTGAATGTAAATTTATCACAGGGGCCCCACTTCTTTGATGGTTTGCAGCAGCAGCCTCCTCTAGGGTTGAGACCAGACTTGCTGCGTCTTTGTCTTAGCAGCAGCAGCTTTATACTTGCATGCAGCAACAACACCACAACCCACACCACCACCCACACCACCAACACCACCACCAACACCCCTGCCACCAGCAACAGCAACAACAACAACAGCAGCAGCAGCAGCAGCAGCAGTAAGGGTGGGGGCCTCCATCGTTTCTTTGGGTTGCGTGTAGGTGAGGTGGTGGTGGAGGACTTTGTAGATGGGTCAGCATTCAGTTTGCTGCTGAGATACTATGAAGATGAGATAACACGGCCGAGGCCGTCAACCTCCCCCATGCTGAGGCTGCTAGCAACAGAGTATTGTCTGCCTCCTCCTTCTCAGCAGCAGCAGCAGCAGCAGCAACAGCAGCAACAAGTGCAGCAGCAGCAGCAGCAGCCGCAACAGCAGCAACAGCAGCAAGTGCTGCAGTTGCAGTTACAACCAGTACAACTTCACCACCAAGGAGAAGATCAATTGCATGCCCAGCAGCAGCAAATGCAGCAGTTTCAAGTACAGCAGCAGCAAGTACAGCAGCAGCAAGTGCAGCAGCAACAAGTGCAGCAGCAGCAGCAGGTGGAGTATGATGTAGACTTAACAGTGCTGCCGTTTGCAGTGTCTGTACACCAATGTACTGTTGATGCTGTTGCTGCTTTCTGTGAGAAGACTCGCCTAGCAGGTGCCGTCGAGCTGCAACCGTCTCTGCTGCTGCTAGAGGAGGAAGAGCAGCAGCAGCAACCTGCTGCTAAATGTAACAGAGGGGGGCCCCTATCAACAAGAGGGGGAGGGCCTAGAGGGGGCCCCTCAAGGGGCCCCCTAAGTGGGGAGTCCCCTTCTATCTTCCCCTCTGGGGTGTATCGGGAGAGACAGCATAACTGTCATAACATACATCATCAATATCAGCATACACGCAAGTCGCACACGAAGCAGCAGCACCAGCAGCAGCAGCAGCAACAGCAGCATCTGCAGCAGCAGCAACAGCAGATAAGGAGAAGGAGAGGGGCCCCCTCAAATGTTGGGTGGGACCCTCCAACAGCAGCAGCAATACCATTTGATTTCATGGATAATGGAAGGGGGCCCCTAAGAGCATCCTCACGTCAGCAGCAGATATGCTGCAGCAACTGCTGCAGCAACTGCAGCAGCAGCGGCAGCTGCTGCTGTTGTAGGGATATAGTAAGGCCTCGTCCAATGGGTTTAGCCCCATCCTTTGCTCTTCTCAGTAGCCCAAGGGGGGCCCCATGTATTAATAAAGGAGGGGTACTTGATGGGGGCCCCCCAAGTGGTATGAATGGGGGGGCCCCCCCTATAGGTATAAACCATATATTCTTTCGTTCATTCAGGGTATCTGCTGTTTTAATTAAATTAAATTTTGCTGCGAGGCCCCCCAACCCCAGCGGCATCAGCAGAGGGGAGGTAACAGAGTTATTGAGTTTGTTTGCTTCTTGCTGCAGGTTAGTTGTTTGTTTATATATATATATAT
>CAJFCY010000412.1:0-15412 GCA_904066265.1 Eimeria zaria
AGATAGCGGACGGCCTTTACTATGCGTGCGTGCGTTCCGTTCCAACAGTCAAATGCACTACCGCACGCAAGCGGCTATAGTTCTGGAGAGGTTGGTGGTTGTTGCATTTGGCGATTTTGGATGTATGCACGAACAGGATGTTCAGCCCACGACACACTTTTGTTTGTACGGTGGCGTTACGCTAATGCCGGCGTTACGTCAAACGCAAGTGCCTTGATTGTGTGGTCAGTACAAGGGGACGTTCTGTAGGTTTAAATGGTGGGTTGCTGGAAGTTGGTTGATCACGCATATGCGTCAGCTTGCCACCTGTTGCCAGATGTGCAAATACTGGCAGCCGTTGCGGGGGGATTTGTCGGCGCGGCATCTGAGTCCCAGTTCAACGTGACTCTTCGACGTGGTGCGCACATACGTTTTTGTGCACCAGTCTCGTCATGCAGGATGTGTTTGCAATGCGCATATGCTTGCGTTTAATTGTTGAAATCAGTGTGCATATTTGTGGTACCCGTACTTGCTTCACGGAAACAAGTAGAGGGGACGTTTGCCAACATATGAATAACATGCGCATGCAGCTTTTGACGAACTACAAAGCTTCTGTTTAGTGTGTTGGCGGTAAGAGTGTCTACGGCAAGAGGCCGTTTGAATTTGCAGAAAGTAAGCTGCATGTGGGGCATCAAACGTTGAAGCTGTGAATGTCAGTAAATCCAGGAGTAGGGAGGTGTATTAGCATCTGGAAGGGGCCCAGTAATATTTCTCTGATCCCAGTTGTTAGGTAGCAGACGGTCTATACTATGCGTGCGTGCGTTCCGTTCCAACAGTCAAATGCACTACCGCACGCAAGCGGCTATAGTTCTGGAGAGGTTGGTGGTTGTTGCATTTGGCGATTTTGGATGTATGCACGAACAGGATGTTCAGCCCACGAAACACTTTTGTTTGTACGGTGGCGTTACGCTAATGCCGGCGTTACGTCAAACGCAAGTGCCTTGATTGTGTGGTCAGTACAAGGGGAGGATCTGGAGGTTTAAATGGTGGGTTGCTGGACGTTGGTTGATCACGCATATGCGTCACCTTGGCACCTGTTTGCCACGTGTGCAAATACTGGCAGCCGTTGTGGGGGGATTTGACGGCGCGGCATCTGAGTCCCAGTTCAACGTGACTCTTCGATGTGGTGCGCACATACGTTTTTGTGCACCAGTCTCGTCATGCAGGATGTGTTTGCAATACGCATATGCTTGCGTTTAATTGTTGAAATAAGTGTGCACATTTGTGGTACCCGTACTTGCTTCACGGAAACAAGTAGAGGGGACGTTTGCCAACATATGAATAGCATGCGCATGCAGCTTTTGACGAAATACAAAGCTTCTGTTTAGTGTGTTGGCGGTAAGAGTGTCTACGGCAAGAAGCCGTTTGAATTTGCAGAAAGTAAGCTGCATGTGGGGCATCAAACGTTGAACCTGTGCATGTCAGTAAATCCAGGAGTAGGGAGGTGTATTAGCATCTGGAAGGGGCCCAGTAATATTTCTTTGATCCCACTTGTTAGATAGCAGACGGTCTATACTATGCGTGCGTGCGTTCCGTTCCAACAGTCAAATGCACTACCGCACGCAAGCGGCTATAGTTCTGGAGAGGTTGGTGGTTGTTGCATTTGGCGATTTTGGATGTATGTACAAACAGGATGTTCAGCCCACGAAACACTTTTGTTTGTACGGTGGCGTTACGCGAATGCCGGTGTTACGTCAAACGCAAGTGCCTTGATTGTGTGGTCAGTACAAGGGGAGGATCTGGAGGTTTAAATGGTGGGTTGCTGGAAGTTGGTTGATCACGCATATGCATCAGCTTGCCACCTGTTGCCAGGTCTCCAAATACTGGCAGCCGTTGTGGGGGGATTTGTCGGCGCGGCATCTGAGTCCCAGTTCAACGTGACTCTTCGATGTGGTGCGCACATACTTTTTTGTGCACCAGTCTCGTCATGCAGGATGTGTTTGCAATACGCATATGATTGCGTTTAATTGTTGAAATCAGTGTGCACATTTGTAGTACCCGTACTTGCCTCACGGAAACAAGTAGAGGGGACGTTTGCCAACATATGAATAACATGCGCATGCAGCTTTTGACGAACTACAAAGCTTCTGTTTAGTGTGTTGGCGGTAAGAGTGTCTACGGCAAGAAGCCGTTTGAATTTGCAGAAAGTAAGCTGCATGTGGGGCATCAAACGTTGAATCTGTGAATGTCAGTAAATCCAGGAGTAGGGAGGTGTATTAGCATCTGAAAGGGGCCCAGTAATATTTCTCTGATCCCACTTGTTAGATATCAGACGGTCTATACTATGCGTGCGTGCGTTCCCTTCCAACAGTCAAATGCACTACCGTATGCAAGCGGCTATAGTTCTGGAGAGGTTGGTGGTTGTTGCATTTGGTCATTTTGGATGTATGCACGAACAGGATGTTCAGCCCACGATACACTTTTGTTTGTACGGTGGCGTTACGCTAATGCCGGCGTTACGTCAAACGCAAGTGCCTTGATTGTGTGGTCAGTACAAGGGGACGTTCTGGAGGTTTAAATGGTGGGTTGCTGGAAGTTGGTTGATCACGCATATGCGTCGCCTTGGCACCTTTTGCCACCTGTGCAATTGCTGGCAGCTGTTGCGGGGGGATTTGTCGGCGCGACATCTGAGTCCCAGTCCAACGTGACTCTTCGACGTGGTGCGCACATACGTTTTTGTGCACCAGTCTCGTCATGCAGGATGTGTTTGCAATGCGCATATGATTGCGTTTAATTGTTGAAATCAGTGTGCACATTTGTAGTACCTGTACTTGCCTCACGGAAACAAGTAGAGGGGACGTTTGCCAACATATGAATAACATGCGCATGCAGCTTTTGACGAAATACAAAGCTTCTGTTTAGTGTGTTGTCGGTCAGAGTGTCTACGGCAAGAGGCCGTTAGAATTTGCAGAAAGTAAGCTGCATGTGGGGCATCAAACGTTGAACCTGTGCATGCCAGTAAATCCAGGAGTAGGGAGGTGTATTAGCATCTGGAAGGGGCCCAGTAATATTTCTCTGATCCCAGTTGTTAGGTAGCAGACGGTCTATACTATGCGTGCGTGCGTTCCGTTCCAACAGTCAAATGCACTACCGCACGCAAGCGACTATAGTTCTGGAGAGGTTGGTGGTTGTTGCATTTGGCGATTTTGGATGTATGCACGAACAGGATGTTCAGCCCACGATACACTTTTGTTTGTACGGTGGCGTTACGCTAATGCCGGTGTTACGTCAAACGCAAGTGCCTTGATTGTGTGGTCAGTACAAGGGGAGGATCTGGAGGTTTAAATGGTGGGTTGCTGGACGTTGGTTGATCACGCATGTGCATCACCTTGGCACCTGTTCCCAGGTGTGCAAATACTGGCAGCTGTTGCGGGGGATTTGTCGGCGCGGCATCTGAGTCCCAGTTCAACGTGACTCTTCGGCGTGTTGCGCACATACGTTTTTGTGCACCAGTCTCGTCATGCAGGGTGTGTTTGCAATACGCATATGATTGCGTTTAATTGTTGAAATCAGTGTGCACATTTGTGGTACCCGTACTTGCTTCACGGAAACAAGTAGAGGGGACGTTTGCCAACATATGAATAACATGCGCATGCAGCTTTTGACGAAATACAAAGCTTCTGTTTAGTGTGTTGGCGGTAAGAGTGTCTACGGCAAGAGGCCGTTTGAATTTGCAGAAAGTAAGTTACATGTGGGGCATCAAACGTTGAATCTGTGAATGTCAGTAAATCCAGGAGTAGGGAGGTGTATTAGCATCTGGAAGAGGCCCAGTAATATTTCTTTGATCCCACTTGTTAGATAGCAGACGGTCTATACTATGCTTGCGTGCGTTCCGTTCCAACAGTCAAGTGCAGTACCGTATGCAAGCGACTATAGTGCTGGAGAGGTTGGTGATTGTTGCATTTGGCGATTTTGGATGTATGCACGAACAGGATGTTCAGCCCACGATACACTTTTGTTTGTACGGTGGCGTTACGCTAATGCCGGCGTTATGTCAAACGCAAGTGCCTTGATTGTGTGGTCAGTACAAGGGGACGTTCTGGAGGTTTAAATGGTGGGTTGCTGGACGTTGGTTGATCACGCATATGCGTCACCGTGGCACCTGTTACCACGTGTGCAAATACTGGCAGCCGTTGCGGGGGGATATGTCAGGGAGACATCTGAGTCCCAGTTCAACGTGACTCTTCGATGTGGTGCGCACATACGTTTTTGTGCACCAGTCTCGTCATGCAGGATGTGTTTGCAATACGCATATGCTTGCGTTTAATTGTTGAAATCAGTGTGCATATTTGTGGGACCCGTACTTGCCTCACGGGAACAAGTAGAGGGGGCGTTTGCCAACATGTGGAAAACATGTGCATGCAGCTTTTGACGAAATACAAAGCTTCTGTTTAGTGTGTTGTCGGTCAGAGTGTCTACGACAAGAGGCCGTTTGAATTTGCAGATAGTAAGTTGCATGTGGGGCATCAAACGTTGAATCTGTGAATGTCAGTAAATCCAGGAGTAGGGAGGTGTATTAGCATCTGGAAGGGGCCCAGTAATATTTCTCTGATACCAGTTGTTAGATAGCAGACGGTCTATACTATGCGTGCGTGCGTTCCGTTCCAACAGTCAAATGCACTACCGCACGCAAGCGGCTATAGTTCTGGAGAGGTTGGTGGTTGTTGCATTTGGCGATTTTGGATGTATGTACAAACAGGATGTTCAGCCCACGACACACTTTTGTTTTGTACGGTGGCGTTACGCGAATGCCGGTGTTACGTCAAACGCAAGTGCCTTGATTGTGTGGTCAGTACAAGGCGAGGATCTGGAGGTTTAAATGGTGGGTTGCTGGACGTTGGTTGATCACGCATATGCATCACCTTGGCAACTGTTACCACGTGTGCAAATACTGGCAGCCGTTGCGGGGGGATTTGTCAGGGAGAGATCTGAGTCCCAGTTCAACGTGAGTCTTCGACGTGGTGCGCACATAAGTTTTTGTGCACCAGTCTCGTCATGCAGGATGTGTTTGCAATACGCATATGCTTGCGTTTAATTGTTGAAATCAGTGTGCACATTTGTAGTACCCGTACTTGCCTCACGGACACAAGTAGAGGGGACGTTTGCCAACATATGAATAACATGCACATGCAGCTTTTGACGAAATACAAAGCTTCTCTTTAGTGTGTTGGCGGTAAGAGTGTCTACGGCAAGAGGCCGTTTGAATTTGCAGATAGTAAGCTGCATGTGGGGCATCAAACGTTGAATCTGTGAATGTCAGTAAATCCAGGAGTAGGGAGGTGTATTAGCACCTGGAAGGGGCCCAGTAATATTTCTCTGATACCAGTTGTTAGATAGCAGACGGTCTATACTATGCGTGCGTGCGTTCCGTTCCAACAGTCAAATGCACTACAGCACGCAAGCGGCTATAGTTCTGAAGAGGTTGGTGGTTGTTGTATTTGGCGATTTTGGATGTATGCACGAACAGGATGTTCATTCCACGACACACTTTTGTTTGTACGGTGGCGTTACGCTAATGCCGGTGCTACGTCAAACGCAAGTGCCTTGATTGTTTTTTCAATACAAGGGGACGTTCTGGTAAGTCAGGTTGGACGTTCCTGGAAATTGGTTGATCACGCATATGCGTCGCCTTGGCACCTTTTTGCCACATGTGCAATTACTGGCAGCCGTTGCGGGGGGATTTGTCGGCGCGACATCTGAGTCCCAGTCCGACGTGACTCTTCGACGTGGTGCGCACATACGTTTTTGTGCACCAGTCTCGTCATGCAGGATGTGTTTGCAATACGCATGTGATTGCGTTTAATTGTTGAAATAAGTGTGCACATTTGTAGTACCCGTACTTGCTTCACGGAACCAAGTAGAGGGGACGTTTGCCAACATATGAATAGCATGCGCATGCAGCTTTTGACGAAATACAAAGCTTCTGTTTAGTGTGTTGGCGGTAAGAGTGTCTACGGCAAGAGGCCGTTTGAATTTGCAGAAAGTAAGCTGCATGTGGGGCATCAAACGTTGAATCTGTGAATGTCAGTAGATCCAGGAGTAGGGAGGTGTATTAGCATCTGGAAGGGGCCCAGCAATGTTTCTTTGATTCGACTTGTTAGGTAGCAGACGGTCTATACTATGCTTGAGTGCGTTCCGTTCCAACAGTCAAATGCACTACCGTACGCAAGCGGCTATAGTTCTGGAGAGGTTGGTGGTTGTTGTATTTGGCGGTTTTGGATGTATGCACGAACAGGATGTTCAGCTCACGATACACTTTTGTTTGTACGGTGGCGTTACGCTAATGCCGGCGTTACGTCAAACGCAAGTGCCTTGCTTGTGTGGTCAGCACAAGGGGACGTTCTGGAGGTTTAAATGGTGGGTTGCTGGAAGTTGGTTGATCACGCATATGCGTCGCCTTGGCACCTTTTGCCACCTGTGCAAATACTGGCAGTCGTTGCGGGAAGATTTGTCAGGGAGACATGTGAGTCCCAGTTCAACGTGACTCTTCGATGTGGTGCGCACATACGTTTTTGTGCACCAGTCTCGTCATGCAGGATGTGTTTGCAATACGCATATGCTTGCGTTTAATTGTTGAAATAAGTGTGCACATTTGTAGTACCCGTACTTGCCTCACGGACACAAGTAGAGGGGACGTTTGCCAACATATGCATAACATGCGCATGCAGCTTTTGACTAAATACAAAGCTTCTGTTTAGTGTGTTGTCGGTCAGAGTGTCTACGGCAAGAAGCCGTTTGAATTTGCAGAAAGTAAGCTGCATGTGGGGCATCAAACGTTGAAGCTGTGCATGTCAGTAGATCCAGGAGTAGGGAGGTGTATTAGCATCTGGAAGGGGCCCAGTAATGTTCCTTTGATCCCACTTGTTAGGTAGCAGACGGTCTATACTATGCTTGCGTGCGTTCCGTTCCAACAGTCAAATGCACTACAGCACGCAAGCGGCTATAGTTCTGGAGAGGTTGGTGGTTGTTGCATTTGGCGATTTTGGATGTATGCACGAACAGGATGTTCAGCCCACGATACACTTTTGTTTGTACGGTGGCGTTACGCTAATGCCGGCGTTACGTCAAACGCAAGTGCCTTGATTGTGTGGTCAGTACAAGGGGAAGTTCTGGAGGTTTAAATGGTGGGTTGCTGGAAGTTGGTTGATCACGCATGTGCATCACCTTGGCACCTGTTGCCAGGTGTGCAAATACTGGCAGCTGTTGCGGGGGATTTGTCGGCGCGGCATCTGAGTCCCAGTTCAACGTGACTCTTCGACGTGGTGTGCACATACGTTTTTGTGCACCAGTCTCGTCATGCAGGATGTGTTTGCAATGCGCATATGCTTGCGTTTAATTGTTGAAATCAGTGTGCACATTTGTGGTACCCGTACTTGCCTCACGGACACAAGTAGAGGGGACGTTTGCCAACATATGAATAACATGCGCATGCAGCTTTTGACTAAATACAAAGCTTCTGTTTAGTGTGTTGTCGGTCAGAGTGTCTACGGCAAGAAGCCGTTTGAATTTGCAGAAAGTAAGCTGCATGTGGGGCATCAAACGTTGAAGCTGTGCATGTCAGTAAATCCAGGAGTAGGGAGGTGTATTAGCATCTGGAAGGGGCCCAGTAATATTTCTCTGATCCCAGTTGTTAGATAGCAGACGGTCTATATTATGCGTGCGTGCGTTCCGTTCCAACAGTCAAATGCACTGCCTTACGCAAGCGCCTATAGTTCTGGAGAGGTTGGTGGTTGTTGCATTTGGCCATTTTGGATGTATGCACGAACAGGATATTCAGCCCACGATACACTTTTGTTTGTACGGTGGCGTTACGCGAATGCCGGCGTTACGTCAAACGCAAGTGCCTTGATTGTGTGGTCAGTACAAGGGGACGTTCTGGTAATTCAGGTTGTGGGTTGTTGGAAGTTGGTTGATCACGCATATGCGTTACCTTTGCACCTGTTTGCCAGGTGTGCAAATACTGGCAGCCGTTGTGGGGGGGATTTGTCGGCGCGACATCTGAGTCCCAGTCCAACGTGACTCTTCGACGTGGTGCGCGCATACGTTTTTGTGCACCAGTCTCGTCATGCAGGATGTGTTTGCAATACGCATATGATTGCGTTTAATTGTTGAAATCAGTGTGCACATTTGTAGTACCCGTACTTGCCTCACGGAAACAAGTAGAGAGGAGGTTTGCCAACATATGAATAGCATGCGCATGCAGCTTTTGACGAAATACAAAGCTTCTGTTTAGTGTGTCGTCGGTCAGAGTGTCTACGGCAAGAGGCCATTTGAATTTGCAGAAAGTAAGCTGCATGTGGGGCATCAAACGTTGAATCTGTGAATGTCAGTAGATCCAGGAGTAGGGAGGTGTATTAGCACCTGGAAGGGGCCCAGTAATATTTCTCTGATCCCACTTGTTAGATATCAGACGGTCTATACTATGCTTGCGTGCGTTCCCTTCCAACCGTCAAATGCACTACCGCACGCAAGCGACTATAGTTCTGGAGAGGTTGGTGGTTGTTGCATTTGGCCATTTTGGATGTATGCACGAACAGGATGTTCAGCCCACGATATACTTTTGATTGTACGGTGGCGTTACGCGAATGCCGGTGTTACGTCAAACGCAAGTGCCTTGCTTGTGTGGTCAGTACAAGGGGAGGATCTGGAGGTTTAAATGGTGGGTTGCTGGAAGTTGGTTGATCACGCATATGCATCACCTTGGCACCTGTTGCCAGGTGTGCAAATACTGGCAGCCGTTGTGGGGGGATTTGTCGGCGCGGCATCTGAGTCCCAGTTCAACGTGAGTCTTCGACGTGGTGCGCACATACGTTTTTGTGCACCAGTCACATCATGCAGGATGTGTTTGCAATACGCATATGCTTGCGTTTAATTGTTGAAATCAGTGTGCACATTTGTGGTACCCGTACTTGCTTCACGGACACAAGTAGAGGGGGCGTTTGCCAACATATGAATAACATGCGCATGCAGCTTTTGACGAAATACAAAGCTTCTGTTTAGTGTGTTGTCGGTAAGAGTGTCTACGGCAAGAAGCCGTTTGAATTTGCAGAAAGTAAGTTGCATGTGGTGCATCAAACGTTGAATCTGTGAATGTCAGTGATCCGAGGAGTAGGGAGGTGTATTAGCATCTGGAAGGGGCCCAGTAATATTTCCTTTATCCCCCTTGTTAGATAGCAGACGGTCTATACTATGCGTGCGTGCGTTCCCTTCCAACAGTCAAATGCACTACTGCACGCAAGCGGCTATAGTTCTGGAGAGGTTGGTGGTTGTTGCATTTGGCCATTTTGGATGTATGCACGAACAGGGTGTTCAGCCCACGATACACTTTTGTTTGTACGGTGGCGTTACGCTAATGCCGGTGTTACGTCAAGCGCAAGTGATTTGATTGTGTGGCCAGCACAGGAAGTTCTGGTAATTCAGGTTGTGCGTTGCTGGAAGTTGGTTGATCACGCATATGCGTCACCTTGGCACCTATTACCACCTGTGCAAATACTGGCAGCCGTTGTGGGGGGATTTGTCGGCGCGACATGTGAGTCCCAGTTCAACGTGACTCTTCGACGTGGTGCGCGCATACGTTTTTGTGCACCAGTCTCGTCATGCAGGATGTGTTTGCAATACGCATATGCTTGCGTTTAATTGTTGAAATCAGTGTGCACATTTGTGGTACCCGTACTTGCCTCACGGACACAAGTAGAGGGGACGTTTGCCAACATATGAATAACATGCGCATGCAGCTTTTGACGAAATACAAAGCTTCTGTTTAGTGTGTTGTCGGTCAGAGTGTCTACGGCAAGAGGGCGTTTGAATTTGCAGGAAGTAAGCTGCATGTGGGCCATCAAACGTTAAAGCTGTGAATGTCAGTAAATCCAGGAGTAGGGAGGTGTATTAGCATCTGGAAGGGGCCCAGTAATATTTCCTTTATCCCCCTTGTTAGATAGCAGACGGTCTATACTATGCTTGCGTGCGTTCCGTTCCAACAGTCAAATGCACTACTGCACGCAAGCGGTTATAGTTCTAGAGAGGTTGGTGGTTGTTGCATTTGGCCTTCTTGGATGTATGCACAAACAGGATGTTCAGCCCACGACACACTTTTGTTTTGTACGGTGGCGTTACGCTAATGCCGGTGTTACGTCAAACTTGATTGTGTGTTCAGTACAAGGGGACGTTCTGGCAATTCAGGCTGTGGGTTGCTGGAAGTTGGTTGATCACGCATATGCGTCACCTTGCCACCTGTTTGCCACGTGTGCAAATACTGGCAGCCGTTGTGGGGGGATTTGTCGGCGCGTCATCTGACTCGCAGTTCAACGTGACTCTTCGACGTGGTGCGCACATACGTTTTTGTGCACCAGTCTCGTCATGCAGGATGTGTTTGCAATACGCATATGATTGCGTGTAATTGTTGAAATCAGTGTGCACATTTGTGGTACCCGTACTTGCTTCACAGAAACAAGTAGAGGGGACGTTTGCCAACATATGAATAACATGCGCATGCAGCTTTTGACGAAATACAAAGCTTCTGTTTAGTGTGTTGGCGGTAAGAGTGTCTACGGCAAGAGGCCGTTTGAATGTGCAGAAAGTAAGCTGCATGTGGTGCACCAAACGTTAAAGCTGTGAATGTCAGTAAATCCAGGAGTAGGGAGGTGTATTAGCATCTGGAAGGGGCCCAGTAATATTGCTTTGATTCCACTTGTTAGATAGCAGACGGTCTATATTATGCTTGCGTGCTTTCCGTTCCAACAGTCAAATGCACTACCGCACGCAAGCGGCTATAGTTCTGGAGAGGTTGGTGGTTGTTGCATTTGGCGATTTTGGATGTATGCAGGAACAGGATGTTCGGCCCACGATACACTTTTGTTTGTTCGGTGGCGTTACGCGAATGCCTGTGTTACGTCAAGCGCAATTGCTTTGATTGTGTGGCCAGCACAGGAAGTTCTGGTAATTCAGGTTGTGCGTTGCTGGAAGTTGGTTGATCACGCATATGCGTCACCTTGGCACCTGTTTGCCACCTGTGGAAATACTGGCAGCCGTTGTGGGGGGATTTGTCGGCGCGACATGTGAGTCCCAGTTCAACGTGACTCTTCGACGTGGTGCGCACATACGCTTTTGTGCACCAGTCTCGTCATGCAGGATGTGTTTGCAATACGCATATGCTTGCGTTTAATTGTTGAAATCAGTGTGCACATTTGTGGTACCCGTACTTGCCTCACGGACACAAGTAGAGGGGAGGTTTGCCAACATATGAATAACATGCGCATGCAGCTTTTGACGAAATACAAAGCTTCTGTTTAGTGTGTTGGCGGTAAGAGTGTCTACGGCAAGAGGCCGTTTGAATGTGCAGGAAGTAAGCTGCATGTGGGGCATCAAACGTTGAATCTGTGAATGTCAGTAAATCCAGGAGTAGGGAGGTGTATTATCATCTGGAAGGGGCCCAGTAATATTTCCTTTATCCCCCGTGTTAGATAGCAGACGGTCTATACTATGCTTGCGTGCGTTCCGTTCCAACAATCAAATGCACTACAGCACGGAAGCGGCTATAGTTCTGGAGAGGTTGGTGGTTGTTGCATTTGGCCATTTTGGATGTATGCACAAACAGGATGTTCAGCCCACGACACACGTTTGTTTTGTACGGTGGCGTTACGCTAATGCCGGTGTTACGTCAAACGCAAGTGCCTTGATTGTGTGGCCAGTACGGGAAGTTCTGGTAATTCAGGTTGCACGTTGCTGGACGTCGGTTGGTCACGCATATGCATCACCTTGGCACCTGTTTGCCACCTGTGCAAATACTGGCAGCCATTCTGGCGGGATTTGTCGGCGCGACATCTGAGTCCCAGTTCAACGTGACTCTTCGATGTGGTGCGCACATACGTTTTTGTGCACCAGTCTCGTCATGCAGGATGTGTTTGCAATACGCATATGATTGCGTTTAATTGTTGAAATAAGTGTGCACATTTGTGGTAAGCGTACGTGCTTCACAGAAACAAGTAGAGGGGACGTTTGCCAACATATGAATAACATGCGCATGCAGCTTTTGACGAAATACAAAGCTTCTGTTTAGTGTGTTGGCGGTAAGAGTGTCTACAGCAAGAGGCCGTTTGAATGTGCAGGAAGTAAGCTGCATGTGGGGCATCAAACGTTGAATCTGTGAATGTCAGTAGATCCAGGAGTAGGGAGGTGTATTAGCATCTGGAAGGGGCCCAGTAATATTGCTTTGATTCCACTTGTTAGATAGCAGACGGTCTATACTATGCGTGCGTGCGTTCCGTTCCAACAGTCAAATGCACTGCCTTACGCAAGCGCCTATAGTTCTGGAGAGGTTGGTGGTTGTTGCATTTGGCCATTTTGGATGTATGCACGAACAGGATGTTCAGCCCACGATACACTTTTGTTTGTACGGTGGCGTTACGCTAATGCCGGTGTTACGTCAAACGCAAGTGCCTTGATTGTGTGGCCAGCACAGGAAGTTCTGGTAATTCAGGTTGTGCGTTGCTGGAAGTTGGTTGATCACGCATATGCATCACCTTGGCACCTGTTTGCCACGTGTGCAAATACTGGCAGCCGTTGCGGGGGGATTTGTCGGCGCGACATGTGAGTCCCAGTTCAACGTGACTCTTCGGCGTGTTGCGCACGTACATTTCTGTGCACCAGTCTCGTCATGCAGGATGTGTTTGCAATACGCATATGCTTGCGTTTAATTGTTGAAATCAGTGTGCACATTTGTAGTACCCGTACTTGCCTCACGGACACAAGTAGAGGGGACGTTTGCCAACATATGAATAACATGCGCATGCAGCTTTTGACGAACTACAAAGCTTCTGTTTAGTGTGTTGTCAGTCAGAGTGTCTACGGCAAGAGGCCATTTGAATTTGCAGGAAGTAAGCTGCATGTGGGGCATCAAACGTTGAATCTGTGAATGTCAGTGATCCCAGGAGTAGGGAGGTGTATTAACATCTGGAAGGGGCCCAGTAATGTTTCTTTGATCCCAGTTGTTAGATAGCAGACGGTCTATACTATGCTTGCGTGCGTTCCGTTCCAACAGTCAAATGCACTACAGCACGCAAGCGGCTATAGTTCTGGAGAGGTTGGTGGTTGTTGCATTTGGCGATTTTGGATGTATGCACGAACAGGATATTCAGCCCACGAAACACTTTTGTTTTGTACGGTGACGTTACGCTAATGCCGGTGTTACGTCAAACGCAAGTGCCTTGATTGTGTGGTCAGTACAAGGGGACGTTCTGGTAATTCAGGTTGTGGGTTGTTGGAAGTTGGTTGATCACGCATATGCATCACCTTGGCACCTGTTTGCCACGTGTGCAAATACTGGCAGCCGTTGCGGGGGGATTTGTCGGCGCGGCATCTGAGTCCCAGTTCAACGTGACTCTTCGGCGTGTTGCGCACGTACATTTCTGTGCACCAGTCTCGTCATGCAGGATGTGTTTGCAATACGCATATGATTGTGTTTAATTGTTGAAATCAGTGTGCACATTTGTGGTACCCGTACTTGCCTCACGGACACAAGTAGAGGGGACGTTTGCCAACATATGAATAACATGCGCATGCAGCTTTTGGCGAACTACAAGCTTCTGTTTAGTGTGTTGTCGGTCAGAGTGTCTACGGCAAGAGGCCGTTTGAATGTGCAGGAAGTAAGCTGCATGTGGGGCACCAAACGTTAAAGCTGTGAATGTCAGTGATCCAGGAGTAGGGAGGTGTATTAGCATCTGGAAGGGCCCAGTAATATTGTTTTGATCCCAGTTGTTAGATAGCAGACGGTCTATATTATGCGTGCGTGCGTTCCGTTCCAACAGTCAAATGCACTACCGCACGCAAGCGGCTATAGTTCTGGAGAGGTTGGTGGTTGTTGCATTTGGCGATTTTGGATGTATGCACGAACAGGATGTTCAGCCCACGACACACTTTTGTTTGTACGGTGGCGTTACGCTAATGCCGGTGTTACGTCAAACGCAAGTGCCTTGATTGTGTGGCCAGTACAACAAGTTCTGGTAATTCAGGTTGCACGTTCCTGGAAGTTGGTTGATCACGCATATGCATCACCTTGGCACCTGTTTGTCACCTGTGGAAATACTGGCAGCCGTTGTGGGGGGATTTGTCGGCGCGACATGTGAGTCCCAGTTCAACGTGACTCTTCGACGTGGTGCGCACATACGTTTTTGTGCACCAGTCTCGTCATGCAGGATGTGTTTGCAATACGCATATGCTTGCGTTTAATTGTTGAAATCAGTGTGCACATTTGTGGTACCCGTACTTGCCTCACGGACACAAGTAGAGGGGACGTTTGCCAACATATGAATAGCATGCGCATGCAGCTTTTGACGAAATACAAAGCTTCTGTTTAGTGTGTTGTCGGTCAGAGTGTCTACAGCAAGAGGCCGTTTGAATTTGCAGAAAGTAAGCTGCATGTGGGGCATCAAACGTTAAAGCTGTGAATGTCAGTAGATCCAGGAGTAGGGAGGTGTATTAGCATCTGGAAGGGGCCGAGTAATATTTCTTTGATCCCACTTGTTAGATAGCAGACGGTCTATACTATGCGTGCGTGCGTTCCGTTCCAACAGTCAAATGCACTGCCTTACGCAAGCGGCTATAGTTCTGAAGAGGTTGGTGGTTGTTGCATTTGGCCATTTTGGATGTATGCACAAACAGGATATTCAGCCCACGAAACACTTTTGTTTGTACGGTGGCGTTACGCTAATGCCGGTGTTACCTCAAACGCAAGTGCCTTGATTCTGTGTTCAGTACAAGGGGAAGTTCTGGTAATTCAGGTTGTGGGTTGTTGGCAGTTGGTTGATCACGCATATGCATCCACTTGGCACCTGCTGCCACCTGTGCAAATACTGGCAGCTGTTGCGGGAGGATTTGTCGGCGCGACATCTGAGTCCCAGTTCCACGTGACTCTTCAACGTGGTGCGCACATACATTTCTGTGCACCAGTCTCGTCATGCAGGATCTGTTTGCAATACGCATATGATTGCGTTTAATTGTTGAAATCAGTGTGCACATTTGTGGTACCCGTACGTGCTTCACGGAAACAAGTAGAGGGGACGTTTGCCAACATATGAATAACATGCGCATGCAGCTTTTGACGAAATACAAAGCTTCTGTTTAGTGTGTTGGCGGTAAGAGTGTCTACGGCAAGAAGCCATTTGAATTTGCAGAAAGTAAGCTGCACGTTGAACCTGTGCATGTCAGTAAATCCAGGAGTAGGGAGGTGTATTAGCATCTGGAAGGGGCCCAGTAATATTGCTTTGATTCCACTTGTTAGATAGCGGACGGCCTTTACTATGCGTGCGTGCGTTCCGTTCCAACAGTCAAATGCACTACCGCACGCAAGCGGCTATAGTTCTGGAGAGGTTGGTGGTTG
>CAJFCY010000413.1:0-15367 GCA_904066265.1 Eimeria zaria
GTATGTTGGCCAGAGAATCCAGTCAGCCTAACAGTTGTGGCTGTGGTAGACGTTAGGCAAAGGATGCCCTGTTGGATAAGGTGCCTTCGCAGCCACACTATTATAGCTTGAACAGCAAATCTTTAGACAGTTGATACGTTAGTCCTGGTTCTAGGCGCTGATCAGATGATTTCCGCTATGCGCGTTTTTTGACCCTAATCACGCGTCCACCATCGCGCACCATTTTTGTTATGGCATTTTAAATTAAACGTTTAGTTGCGCCCCCTTTGAATTTGTCGGGCTTCCAACGTTCGCTGTAAATCGTTTGCATCGAGTATAGTAATTTGCTTTTACCTTGCTACTTCGGCGTTGTGCCAAGCCTTGGCACCTTCATATGCGTGAGTAGGGGCATCGGGGTGACTGATATGAGTTTTTGTAGTGTGCATTCGTAACTACCCAGGCTACTCTTTTGAGCTAGCGCTTTTGATAGTCTGCAAGATTATCAAAAGTGCTACGTCAAAAGAGTAAACATAATCAAAATTATGTTTGTACGTTGTATCTCTATTTGCGATTGCAGGCGCTAGTCTGTATATTTTGCACTTGAGCCTTTGTGAAGTTTTTCTTAATTACTAACGCAAACAAGGGGGATACAGATTACAGGCGCGTGTCAGATTTACAAGCAAACAAGTCGAGAGGAGTTTGGGCATTCCGCTGTGCTTAACTGGGCACCTGGCTAGCGGCTATCGCCGTTACAGCAAACAAACTGTTCAGAGCTTAGGAGTAGACGGAACTGTTATACACTTTCCGCATGACACATTGTAGTTTGTGGGTTGACGGGGCGCGAATATGTTACATGTGTCGTTGTTTTTGTAGTAAGCTTCGTTTCGTTTTGCCAGGACCTTTTGTTTGTAGCTGCCACTTGCCGTGATGCTGCGGCACTTCCGGAAGACCAAGCAGTTGAATCTAGATGATCCATCTCATTTGTTCGGCTCTGTAGTCAATCGTGCCTTTTATTGCCAAACACTTTGTTCCTCGATACTTTGATAGCTCCAGGCTCAGTCAAGCTGCTGTATCTCGGGCGCGAAAATCACTGGCTAGTATTCCTATCGCATTCTTTGTGACTGCACATGGAACGATATGGTAAGCGAATTGGAAGTATAGTCACATAGCCTCAGTGCAGCAACAGCTTAACCGCTGTATTATTTCGTGGTAACCCAAAAAACACATGCTAAGTTCTGGGTAGCATGCAACGGGGTGTGCACCATCTCAGACTGTGCGCCATCGGAACGGGATTGCCGCGTTTGGCAACAAACGTGTTCGAGAAGAATGGATGCTCCCCTTTTGTTGGTATCATCCGAATATCATCAGAGAGGCTGCCTGTGGCTGCATGAAACTATTGACTGTTTTGGGGCAAAATCTTGTTGTATTCAACAATACACGAAACAAGACGTTTCATGCAATAAAATTGGGTCCAAAGTGTCATGCTATATACCACAAATTCACGGTTTCCTTGGCCTCCGCGAAATCAACGTTTTTCTCCTGAATTGTTTGCCTGTGGTTGGCCAGCAGTATATGCTCCTAATGTTGCATTCGACGAGCACTTTGTGCTCACTACCAACGTTTCACTTTTTACAGGGTGAATATTACATGTTCTTTTGTCAGATTCGCAGAAACACCTTTTGGGCACTCTCTACCGAAGAAATGGAGATGGCACCACCTCTTTTATCTTCTTTGCGTGCTTTTGTCTGGCTGTTGCACCCTCGTAGTCGAGATGTTTAAGAATAGGATCGAGAAGGTTAATGGTATTCAGTTTGACCGCAAAGATATTTCGCCTTCACGCGTGCGGAGCATATTTGGTTTATTCGAGCCGGCAGCTTTGTTGCCGCATGCGTGTGACATTTTAGAAACAAGAATGCCCAGTAGAGGGCCGTTACTTTGTGGACTTCCTGCACAGCGCGTGAGTTAGGGAGGTGAACGAGGGAAGTCTTACGTACGGTTGGTTTTAACGCCCACTAAGACATCGGTGATGCACGAGCGGCTGTGCTTTCCATTTTATTTCCATCACAAGTTAGTAAGTGACCCTTCGTCGTCTTTGACTTTTCACTTGCATTTGGAGGGCTTTGAACAACTGAATCGTTGGATGATTTTGAACTAAAAACTCCAGGCTAATCTATAGACGCCATATATTTGCACTGAACGTGTACAGTGCATGATTCTGGCAACAACAAACGTGTGGTAAAGTGCGCCATTGGCCAAGTTCCACAGGGGTGAAATGGCATTTTCACATACATAGCAACGCCTCCCTTGTGGGCTTTGGCGCTTACAGTCTTGCATATCCGCAGCTTCATAGCTCGTAAACACAGCTTTGGTCACGTGGCAGTGTCGGGAAAGATGGCGGTACTGTACTTTCCGTTTAAGCGTAACTTTCTGCCTTGCACGAATCTTGAGGGGCGAAAAACGTCATTGCGCACATTCTTAGGTAGAATGTATCAAACGCAGAACGATGGCCTCACCCGCTTGTGCGTTGATGGCCGCAGAAGCCCGCAACTTGAGCACTTGCGGCGACTGTGAGATACTTGCTTACCGGGAGAAACGCGATAAGCAAACAATGTTTCTATTGTATTTCTGGAACTGATAGGCAAGCGCTATAATGCTTTCAAGTATCCCAAGAGACCACGGTTCGTCATACTGATGCATCGTCAGTTGCATCGCTTAAATACAACCTAATCAAAAGGTTTCCGTGATGTTGCTGTCTTTGTGCCTGTTTTCAAGATTACACATACACGGCGCGTCAGTGCACTTCCTGCTTACTGGAAGACTACTTGAGGATCAAACAGCAACTTGAAACTATGTGCAAATGGCATGTCTTAGAGGGACCTATGGAGAACAGTCTGACAATTCCGCCGCATGGACGATAATTCGGTGCGGATTCGCTGAGATAGTGCACGCGAGAGGATGTTTTTCTGTACGTTAAATCTGCCTGAGGTTAGTCGAACGCGGTTTGTGGCTTGGTACTTGTCATCCGTTCAGACATGTGCGGATTTTCGCGAGCGTTGCTGCGTAGTAAACAGCGAGCGAATCTATGTTGAAGCGGCCTTTGGCTTTTTGTGCTGGCGTTCGACGCCGTTGTATACCTACTTGATGCATGTTGCAAGACGAAATCTGGGTGACCCCTATCATTGCGTTGCTTAGCCTTGCTCGTAGAAGCTGCCTCTTTTTCAAGGCCTGTCCACATATACGCTTGGCGTAGAGTTCGACAGGTATGTGAGAAAGCCCGTAGATGCACATTTGCAGATAGATGCTTTAGATGGTTTTTCATGAACTGATGATGCTGCTCGAACGAATGATTGCCCTAAGATGAATGATAAAAACCGAGCAATGGATTTTGCTTGTGACTGTAATATTCGCAGTAGGGGGCATATAGCTTCTGTCCGGCTGCAGGAAGTACGTTGAGGGTTGGATATTGTTTGTTGTGGTCACTGATATACGCAGTACGCCTAGCGCAGTTGTAGATTCGATACAAGGCACCTCTGCTGGGCAGTTCACTGCTTGCGGCGATTTGAACACCTCTGACTGTGTTCCTCCACTAGAGGTCCCTCCAAATATGCATCAGTAATGCTCCCTGCTACATATGGATGGCTGACTAAGTTTGATAGCTTTATAGTAAGCCAGTGCATGAGCTGGCGGGGTTTCACGCTCAAGAGGACATTTGTTTTAATATCTTTTAATGTAAAATTATGCAGTGAAACTCGAGTCGAAAATTTTGAATACTCCTTGGTGTATTCGTTCGAAATGCTCTTACTTATGCTGGTTGTCGAATATTCATGCTTTTCTGCCGCTATCCGTCCTAATGTGCGTTCGTGTCTTGCTTATAGTGGGGAAGCAACTCATATATTGGTTGTTGCAGCAGTCGTAATGGGTCCGATGCACAAAATATTTCCGCGGTGGGGAGATCCAACTGGTGAATGCATGTGGAAGGGGCGTTGCAAATACTCTTCAAGACGAACTTGAGGATTCATCAGCAATATATAGTTTGTTCGGTCCAGTGCCTTTTCCTCTTTTTACTTTGTTTGATTTTGTTACCCGTTGTATCAGGAGCCATCCGTGCTCTTCATGATTCGTCACGACATGCTTCATGGGCCCTGCAAGATCGTCGCTCGCCCCAGGATTGTGCAACGGCATTCTCCAAATATTTTAGCTGGTTGCGAAATCGGCGGAGCATAGTACTCTACTGGCATGTGGGTCTAGAGAAACCTCGTGAGCGTTGTTGCGTGGTGGTGCGACGCATTTCCTCTACTACGCACAACGTACGAATCTAAAGCGCAACGCAGTAGACGAAATGCTTGCTGAGAGAGAGAGGCAAAGGAGTATAAGGAGTTGTGCGCGTGAGTGCTAAATGCGTTGCAGTTAGAAACGCATTTGGTCCAGAGCTTTTCTGCACGGATGTTACGGTCCAGCCATGCAGCTGACGAGAACAGCAAGCAAATGATGCTGTGTGTTTTTTCACCTTCACTGTTGTTCCTATCAAAGGCACCGTGCTCTGATCAGCGAAAGAAGCCATCAGGTTGGAACACTCATGAGCACTTGCAACTGGTTTACAGCGAGGAGCAGGTTGCATGGTCCCCTGCAAGCTATGTTTTGTACATCAGGAGCCCATATGCAAACCTATTCTTCTAGTGTTCAGGCTTGTGCGATTCCCCTTGAGTAGCCTCCGTCATTTCATGAGTCTGAGCTCTGCCTAACCAAAATGCCAGCAAGCTTTTGCATTGTTCATGACCTTTGGCTATATACAGTGCATTTTTTTCTGATAAGACACCACACTTGAACGTGCCTACGGCTTACATGGAGACTATTCGATGATCAGCGAGCAAGTTAAAACTTGACTGATGCGGCAATGGCATTCTCTATCGGTGCCTGCTGCAAAACGGCTGGCAATATCGCCACAACGAATGTCCAATATACGCCTGTTGTTTTGTGAACATTTTCTACAACGCATGAGCCCGGAAGATGGTCGCAGATGCGTTACCAACGTTGCAGAATGCATGTTGCATAGCATAAGCATGCTAGTCAAGGACTGGCTGTGTCACTGTTTTCGGGGTGCAACGCAGTTGGTAAGTTGGCCCTTGTCATCATTGATTTTTATCCTGCACTTGAAGAGCTATGAACTGCTGACTCGAAGAGTGGCTTCGAACTAGAACGTTAAACATTTGAACGTTAAGTGGATATAATTCTTCACAACTAACAAACGGTACAGGCTTCTGGCAAAACATATTTGTGGGCATAAACGCGTTCTTGGTCAAGATACAGACTAGGGGGAAATAACATTTTCACGTGCATAATAACGCCTCCACTGTCTGTTTGGCTGCTTACATTTCTGCATGCCACAGCTGCAGGACTCTTCAAGACATCTCAGGTCCTGTGGACGCATTGCAAAAGTTGGGGGTCGCGCACTCTCCGCATGAAGTCGGCTTCCAATATTGCACGAGTCTTGGGTAGCGAACAAAAGTCATTGCGTACATCTTTAGGGGTAGCTTAGGTTTCACACCTATTTTGTCCAAGTAGTAAAAGAGGAGAAAATAACTCATCCGGTTGGAGGGTAATCGGCCGTGAAAGCGCGTGGCTTGAACGATTGGTGCAGCCGTGCGCTGCAACTGTCAATATGCGCGCGTTGCTTCTGTTGTATGTTTAGAACCCATACACAAGCACAATTATCTCACATAATTCCAAACACATGCGGTTGGTTACACTGATCTATGGTTGGATCCCACGTTTCGCAACAACGTAGTAAAACGTTATACGTGATGCTGCACCGTTCATACGTAGCTACAACATACTACTACATGCCAGTGCGCCGTCTGCTTACTGTGGGGCTGCTTGAGACTCCGAAGGCAAGTTGGAGCTTGAATACTCCAGGAATGACATTTTTGAGCGGGACCTCTTGCAAACCAACTGACAGTTCCCCCACAGTGACGTTAGCGTGGTGCGGACTTGCTGTCACAGTACATAGGAAGGAGAGAGCGGCCTCGCTTCTCTGCTCCTATAGGCTGTTTGAGGTTATCCGAGCACAAATGTCGATCTGGTGCTTATCATTTGTTAAAGCATTTGCGGGATTGGGCAGGCATCGCTACCTGCTAAATGACAGGACAGTCTACGTTGAAGCAGCTTCTGATTTCGTCTGCCGGAGCTTGATGCCGTTCTGTACTTGCTTAGTGTATGCTGCGAAATGAAACCTGTTTGACCCTTATGACTGCAGTGTGCAACTTTACTCCGAGGACATCTGTTTTTTCTGCCTTTTATGCAAATACGCTTTCCCCCGGAGTAGGAAAACTATTGCGAGAAGCCCGCACATGTAGACCTGCAGACAGATGTTTTTGGTGGTTGTACACGAGCTGATATTGTTACTCGAACGAAAGTTTCCCCAGATGTGAAGGAGGAAGATCAAGCGACTGTCGTTGTTGGTGGCTATAATTTTCGCACTAGGGGTTAAATGGCTACTGTCCTGCTGCAGGCAGTGCGCTGGAGAGTTTTTTGATGCGAATGTTTTCGGAGTGTACCTATGGATCTACATCCTATGGAAGACACCTTGACTGGTGGGGTCGCTGCTTTTCGCTTGTTGAACAACCCTGTTTGCATGCTTCTTTCCTAGAAGCTCCACGGACTTTGCGTCAAGAGCGCGTCTTGTTCAAAATCAAAGGCATTGTACTTTTGACTGAGTCTACTAGCTGTGTAAACCCAGCCAATGAGCGGGTGGGAATCACCGCCCGGCAAGATATTCAAGCTCTGGAGCACATCTGGCCTAATACCTCTGAATAGCAAATTATACTGTGGACGTCAATCCAAAGTGTTCGACCAGTTCTTGGCTTGTTTACTCTATCGCCCGCTCACTTTACATATGCTAGTTTGGATTGTTCATTCTCTCCCTTCTCTCCTCACCTTGATTTGCGCACATTGCAAACAGTTTCAATTTCATATTGTTTCTTGAGCACATGATCCTTCTTACAGTGACGAATCAAGTTGGTGCAAACATTCGTTATTGTATTGGTTGTAATAAATTCGGTACACAACGTGTTTACACATCAGCAGGAGCAAGCTGGTGAACGCATGTGCTGGGGATATTTCATAGGTGCTGTGTGAGCTCTAAGTCTGTTGCAGTCAGAAGGGCATTTGCTCCACGGCTTGCCTGCAGGGATGTAAGGACCGGCCGTGCAACTCACTAGAACAGCAAATAAATTGTGCTCTTTGCATGTTCACCCTCACCGTTGCTTCCACCAAAGACATTGCAATAGGCTGATAACTATGATAACCGCCAGTGCAGTGATCGACCAAAGGGAGGCACCCTCTTGGAATATTTTGTAATCCCTTGCAAATGCTCAAATGCTGCTGCCAACCTCACTGTGTTTGCGAAGAGAAGGGAATACCAGAAGCAGGTTCTATGCCCCCTGCAAGCTCTCTTTTGTATTTCTGGAACTCATACGCAAGCGCAACCTTTTAGTCCTAGGCATGCGTGACTCTTCATGGTGATGCTTCGTTAGTCCGTACGTTTAGACGTATCTTAACCAGACTGTCTGCACGATTTTATACTGTGTATGGCCTTTTGGTATACAATAGTGCATTCCATCCCGACACGAGACTGTGGATGAACTTGCCGTCGGCTTAGGTGGAGCGTACCTGAGGCTCAGGAGGTAAGGTGAAGCTTGCCTGCTGCGAGAATGGCGTTTTTGGTCGAGACCTATTGCAGGCCGGCTTACCGTTCCGCTACAGTGACTATGGCGTGGTGCGGATTCGCTGTCAGAGCACATAGTGGAGCGAGAGCAGTCTTGCTCCTCTGTTTCTTCATGCGACCTGGTGTTTATCATTTTTTACGGGATTTGCGGGATTGGGCAGACATCGCTGCCTGCTAAATGACAGGGCAGTCTACGTTGAAGCAGCTTCTGGTTTCGTCTGCCGGAGCTTGATGCCGTTCTGTACTTGCTTAGTGTATGCTGCGAAATGAAACCTGTTTGACCCTTATGACTGCAGTGTGCAACTTTACTCCGAGGACATCTGTTTTTTCTGCCTTTTATGCAAATACGCTTTCCCCCGGAGTAGGAAAACTATTGCGAGAAGCCCGCACATGTAGACCTGCAGACAGATGTTTTTGGTGGTTGTACACGAGCTGATATTGTTACTCGAACGAAAGTTTCCCCAGATGTGAAGGAGGAAGATCAAGCGACTGTCGTTGTTGGTGGCTATAATTTTCGCACTAGGGGTTAAATGGCTACTGTCCTGCTGCAGGCAGTGAGCTGGAGAGTTTTTTGGTGAGACTGCTTGCGGAGTGTGCGTAACGCAGATATCGATATCGTGCAGGACACCTGCGATGGCCATCTCGTATAGAGCTTGCGATGATTGGGGCATCCTTCGGGTTACCTTGCGCCTGGGCGGCTATTTGAATAGTTGCGTGAGAAACGACAGGCAGATATCTGTTCTAACGGCTATTCCTTCCTACGTGCAAGATCTGTCTTTCCCACAGTTGTGGCGAACGTGTGATGCTGTTCGATAAGCTCTGTGGAGCAGACTGTGAAAGGGTGCCATTGGTATGGTGTAAACAGCAATCATGCAGGCGTCTTGAGTTGTTTCTCCTTGTCATTTGCCGTTCAGTCCAGTAGAGGCACGTAAAATGACAAAATGTCGGTTGAGCGCGTCAATATGCAGAACATGCTATTAGTCTTATAGTGCAGACACTGCGCGGAAGTGTGAATGTTTTGGAGAGAAGCGCGGGCTATTGTACGGGTAGAGGCAGCCTGCATAAGTTGACCCGCTGTTGGTGCTGGTGCTGGTTCGGACAAAACGAATCGGATGTGCTATTAGAACAAACCAAACCATGTTGTGGAGAAAAATTTAAAGTGACCTAGTCTAGAAACCGATGGACGCTGCGTTCTCAGAATCGGCTTGACAGTACAAGGGAATGAGCCCAATCGTTCGAAGAGTTGTAATGTCTTATTTGAAGCCTTTGAAGGATTTTGACAGGTTTTCAATCAGTTGAATTCTTCGTGACTGCAATGCCTTCAATGGCTGTTGAGGAAGTTGCATTGCACCTTCATCAGTGTAACGCACGAGTGCTACCAAGACAAGCCTATGGCATCCGCGGACCGTATGCAACGGCAGCCTCATCGTCGGGCTGATTACCCTTACGTCCGAAGTGTATTGAATCAGAATGCCCCTATCCTGTAGTTTCATATGCGGCAAAAATCTGATGGCTTTCCAAGAGGAGCTACAGGGGTGCTTTTTAAAACCAGCAAAGTCGCCAGAGGTGCTCTGTAACTTGGAGGCATTGCGCACATTAGTAGGTTGGCCCGTGTGAGTATACGAATGCGCGTGCATCTATTTACTGGATGTCAAACGTGTAAGGACGGTGCTCGTTGGCTGGTGTTGTCACATCTAACAAAACGCGAAAGAGGCCTTCGCTGCTAGGGGGATTATGCGTGCCACCTGTGCCTCTCCATAGAACGGGTTCTAGTCGGGGTGCGAGGCAAATATTCTGCCCGGTATTTAGGCGCATGTGTTAGGGTAAAAGGACAGTGATAGCGGGTAAACGGTGACATAACGTGGTGGTCTTCCTGTGCTAGTGTCATATGCTTTTACTATTTTTGTTTGCCGCTGAAACGATTTCAGCCCAGAACGCACATTTTGGAATTTGCAGTATCTTTGGAATTTGCAGTATTTGTGAAGGTAGATGTATTTTCCTCGCAGTCGTTACGATGCTGAAACAGTACTGCTGACTCTCGCACACTTGTATGCTTGTTTTTTGTGGCTAAGTCAAATGCTTGTATCCAGTTATCCACTAAATACTGTCATTCTGTTGTTGGCTCGAAGTTCGGTGTTGAAGGTACCTATTGGAGCACCCGCACAAGCCATATGTTGCATCCAATATCGGTGGGTATACAAGAAGTACCCTGTTTATTTTCCGTTCGTATGCCTAAGTAGCTTTTCGTGCACCTGGTGGGCTGCATCATATTGCCGAGATGAGCGCGTATTCTAGCAGCATGTAGTGCTTACCCACGCACCGGAAGTGCCGCCTTACTGACAAATAGGTGTCTATCGAGTAATGTGCGCGATAAGCACAGGACGGTGCTTTCTTCTGCTTGTGCTTGCTTGTCTCAGGGGGAGTGCACTTCCCAGAAGGTGGCCACGAGAATCTCGTGATCCCTTTACCAAAGGCATAAAGAACTTGCTTGATGTGGCAGATGAGAAGCTTTTGCGCGGTATGTAAGCAGGCCAACAGATATTCCTCGATGTATATGGCAACTGCCTATGGCGTAGTGAAGCTCAATGCGACGACGACGTTAGACGCTTGCATCAATGCGCACTTACACCCTTGTCCCTTCCGGAGTGAAGTGTGCTGTCATGTCAGGACATTGTGCTAACATCTGATAATTTGTTTGATACAGCGCACGTACGTATGGCGTGTGCTGGGCGCCAACATTGAATTTCTGCATATTCCTAGATGTGATTTTTTATCACCTACAAATCTCCGTGATTGGGGTGCACTGCTACTTCAGAAAGTATGGTGGCTTTAGATGCAGGATAGCCATAACTTCTTGTGGCGTGAGGAGGGCAAAGCACAAGTTCCAAAAAAGGGCTTTGTAATGCTAGGATTATTCGTGTTCCCGGCACTAGATGCGAAACGCAATGATGACAGAGGAAGGTATCAGGGCCATAGGCTGATCAATCCTCTGCTCTGAACATATGATTCCGCCTATGCTACTGGTGGATGCTGAGATACGTTGCATCAAGCATGCGGAGCCATTCGTTACCTGCAAATGTAGCTACAGTCTGGGCGATAGCATGCTGCTCTTTGTGCGGTGTTTGTCTATGCTTTCCTCAGTTAACTGGCATGTGCTCCGTCTTGAAGGAGAGCCAGCTGGCTCTTTGTACTTGTAGTTGCATTTGCCAGAGCTTCTCATTGTGGCTGCTTATTATATGTTACATACACGGCGAATTTTAAATTTTAGCGGGGAGGCAGACGCGAAATAAAGGTGAAAATGAATGGTGCCTGTGAATATGCTGTAGAGATGTGAAACTAGAGACGCCCCCTATGGGGGCCTTTCCATAGGCCCTATGGGGCCTTTTCCTTATTCCAGGAATGGGGAAAGCGTGAAACACAAGACAAGGAAATGCTAGAAAAGGATTAAAAAAGGAATGGTGTCCTAACACCCTCCGGCTGACGGATCTGGCTGTAAAAGGTTGCGTCCCTCTTGGCGCAAGTGTTTCTTAGCAGCTGCATCGATTCTCGCAATCTGCCACCTCTGTATGTTCGCAGCGAATGGGTGCAGGCAGGGGCAGCGAAGCCTTACACTATGCTATCCAAACATTAGCCTGCATCTCTGTGCAGTGTCACCTACGGTTGGGTTGCAATGTAGTACAACTTGTTTGCCTGCCCTCTCCTTTGTCCTCAGTAACGCAAATGTTATGGTATTTAGAGGGACGTTTGGGTTTGTCGGCATTTTGAAGCAATACTCTACGGCAAAACCACGCTACATTGCAGACCCTAGGGCACCGTTTGTTATACATATGCACAAATCGGGTCCACCCCTTGAACGCCGAGCATGCATGGAACATCACGCACTTGGAGTACTTTGCTCCAGAAAGTGTGTCGGTGACCTGTGTAAGTGCAATGGTCTGTGCTGGGTTTAGAGCTAATATACTAAATAGCGAGGTGGACAACGCGGTTGGAAAGTTCAGTCTTTCATTAGTATCTCGTGGAGATACAGTGGCGCGTTCGTGTAACACTGGTTGTGTCGTTGCTATACAAGTCTTTAGAAGCATACTTCAGTTTTCGGATGTTATGTGCGACTACGTAAGGAGGTCGTCGCCTAGCTATGCAGAAACCGAAAAGGGAGCTGGTTTCTTCACGAGCAGCTAGCGTAGCATTCAGTGGCAAGTCGCGAGGGCAAAGGGACGCTGTATCGCCGGCAGTGGAGCATGGACCTGTGCACGATGGATGTGGGAATCGTGTGCAGCAAGCTGTCACTCGTTGAATACGCATGGAGCATCTGCTCCTGTTCACAGGCATTAATGTGTTTCAGAAAGTGCGTCGGCGGCGTGTGCGAGTGTGATGTTCTGTGTTGGTATAAGCGCTCAAGGACTAGCTCGGAAGATGGCGGAAGTGTTTGACACTTCAGCCCTGCATTTCTATCTGGTAGAGGCGCATAGTAGCACACTCATGTAACGCTGGCTGTTGTATTTTGGATTAGCGGAAATGCTGTGCAACTAAGGGAGCGGACCGTTTTTGAAGTAAGCGTGTGATTCGGATGGGTGGCCGTCTTACTTGGTTTATGACGCCAGAATGAGCTGAAGGCCTTGGGAATGGTGCATATGAGGGACTTGACATGTTCTGTTTTGGTACGGGATTGCATGGTTCATCAAAAACTGATGGGATGTTGACGCTCTCCCTACCGCATTGCTACTACAGAATGGCGTGCCACTTCAAGCTCTGCTGTTCATTATACCATTTCTTGGAGCAGGTTGATGAGGTTGAGAGTGTACCAATAAACAGAAGAACTTCCGCTGCACTTGTGCAGATATGCCAAATCAGCCACAACATTCGTCGTGCCTGATCAACTCTATGCATTGCGTTGGGACGATACCTGCAGCTACTCGCTGCACATGAGTGAACGCAAGGAAACGTTTGACAAGCACTCCTATAACTTGACAGTGCCTAACAGAACACTGACCGCAGGCACTAGTCATTTGAAGCTTACCAAGCTGATGCGTGCTGCAACTACTTGTCACATGGCAAGTGTAGGGAGCATGCGCTATGGAAACTTGGCGCCTACTTTCCTAATCGTCATGTTGACTCGCCGGTGCATGGGCAAGGCACACCAAGACGGGTCGTACCGGTGGCTGGTGGTCGATTTGGGGTATCCGCGATTTAAATCTGTGGATGCGCAGTACACACTATCCTGCCAGTGCAGAGCGTCACCGTGGCCCAGAGGAAACAGACTGGCTGGCTTTATTTCGGCTTGCATGATGACGTGCTGAGAGTTGTCAAGTTTCAGTGTCAGTATCGCCATATCAGGAACTCTCGAATTAGGAGGTTTCATTTGGAAGATTCTCTGTCAGGATGGGTGAAAAACGTCCCTTCTTATTTGGAGGGGCAGCTTTTGATGCGGCATCTTATGTGACCTGCGGACCCAAGCACCATGAATCCGAGATGCACTCATGATGCTTGGAAAGGACGTTCCAATTGAAATATGTGCTGGCGAATTACCAGACGCAGAAGGTGGGTAAGCTGTCCAGTTCTGGCGAGGTGATTCGTTTTGCAATGCATGGGCGCAATCTAGTACAGCCAAAGCGAACCTGCATGCTCGCAAGCGTATGCATTTTGGGCGGTGTTCGATTTAGATTCAAGATGTGCTGTCCGTGCGATTTGTATTGGAGGAGGAACCACTGCGACAGAACTGCATAATGGTGTTAACAGGCTTTCCCTCGATCACACGAGGGAAAACCGGCAAAAATAGTGTATTCGCCCCTGTGAATTCACTTCCATGGAGACGGTAAGTAGGCATATTATTGAAAAGTGCGCCGTGCGCTAGCTCCCTCCCTGGTTTTCGAAATAAAGAAAATCTCAATATGGCGTGCATCATTCCTCGTTTAGGCGCACATACACATGAAAACGCCCATGAATATAAAGAGCCTGCGGCAAGCGCGATACCGCTTTGCACGAATTCAATTCCATCCGTTGAAGCAAGATGATTCTCTACGTTCAAGCTAGCCGTGACTGTCATGCTTCACATTGCAGAGCTGCTTGTTGTGCTTAGTGCTATTGGTATTTGGTCCACTGCGGTCATTTGTGTACGTGCTGCAGTGGGCATCCGACTGCTACCTCGTTGTGGGCATGGAAAGATAGTAGTCTCTCTGTTAGCCCACTCAGGAAGTAGAAGATTGCAGCCAGATGAAACATAACGTCTTTGAATTTCTAGTACACGCAGGCAATGCCAGAATATATGCTTACCGTTTTACGAAATGCGGTGGTAGAGCGTGCAACTTTTGGCTGTGGTTCTCGACATCTGACGTGTTTTTTCAAAGTGTATGCGCGCATGGGAAAAGGTGAAGTCTTACTTTTGGATGAATGCAGTGAAACTAGAGAGGCAAGAATCGTTGTTACACGCCTATCACTATCCTGACACAGCTTTCATTACAGACAATAGACTGGAGAATAAGATAACGCGCAACAGAACTAGCCCGAGGCCATGCCTTTTAGCGCCACCACGCCATTCGTAAATAGGTTGTATGTGTTGATGATAAGCATGCACGTTTGAGGCTGCCTGCTTGAATCTAGGTGTCTCAAATATGGGTTGACAAGGTGCCAGTGAGCCTGATGCACCAGCTTGCCTGAAGATGCTTCTTCCTCCACAAATGCGTTGTCAGACATCGCATGCTGCTTGGACGAAAAAGCCAGTAGATCTTCTTTTCCACATGATAGGTTGTTCATACAACCAGATGCAAGTGTCTTTCGGCATGCATTTATGTTGCCTTGCGCGCCCCCACATGAACACTCCTGGACGATGTTTCTATCACGCTCGTGGGTCTGAACACACGTTTCCGTATTCTGCAAGCTGCCTTAGCTTATCTATGTGCCTTCTAGAAAGCTTCTGCTACTCCGTACTTCCCAACGTTTGTAAGGTGCGTCATTCGGGGCTGGCGTGATTTAGCTGGTGTGGCCTGCCCTACATTGTAACGAAGCAAGCCAGGCGCTTGGTCATCGCATTTACTTTGCGTTCTGGTCAGATGCAGCGTGAACATAAAGCTAGGATCAGCTTTGCATTGTATCTGACTACGGCGAGCGTTTGTTCGGTATATTATGGGCCAGTAGGCTATCCTTCACGCCAGTAGACACATCAATTGGGGTAGCGGATGTGCAGCGGCATTGACGTGGTATTCACGGAAAAAAGGAGATAAGCTTCTGTCTAGCGTCGAAGAAGCCCTGACGGCATGCCTGGGGCGCTCAAAGTGAACTTTTGGGGGGGTGCTTGGGCACGCGAAATGGCTAGAGAAATTGTTTGTTTGGTATTCAAGGGGCAGACCGGTAGTAGTTACTTCCAATGCAGGAGTGCATGTGACGCACAGAGAATCAGTGGAAGCACCAGCATTTTCCGTAATAGGTATATGGGAGTATGTCACGACGCCTAAGCCGCTGCATGGATATGGTAGGGTTCCTAGCCTTCGCACGCCTGTGACGCAAAACTGTAAAACAGAAGCTCTGTATTATTAAGAGTACGCGCATGTGCTTGTGCGTTCATGGATGTAATCTTTGGTGGAGGCGCTGAATTGACGAAAATATGTGCTATATATTTGCATTGAGGTGTAAAATACAATTTGCACTTGCAGCGCATAGCTGCGACAACCT
>CAJFCY010000414.1:0-15334 GCA_904066265.1 Eimeria zaria
TATATATATATATTATTTATCTGCCCACAAGCATACGGCTACTAGTCAGTGATCGTTGTACGCTTGCCAATATCTTTGCCATGATTTTTAGTCGCAGACAAAAAACGTTGGTTCCTAAACTACCTGTAGAGCAGTTGTTGTGGACAGTTTGCATCCAAGGAAAACAGAGGTTACCAAGCTAAGTTTGCTAAAAGCACAATCATTTTCCCCTTGCAGTAAACCACTCTGGTGCATTCGGAGTAGGGTGGACGTGGTTGAAGGGGACGTCATTCTGCCCAAGAATGGTCTCTTAGCTATTTAGAACTGCTTCTGAGTCCAAATAAAGAACGCGAGAGGATAGGCTTAAAACAGAAACAGGCGTACCTTATTCTATAACTCCTTGCTGTGGAAATACGAGGGCGTACAATTTTTGCTGAGAAAATCAATAACAACTGAAAATTCGTCACTATGTCGACTTCTCAATACAATACACGTGGCTAGTCATCACTATCCGCTTTCTTAGGTGCAAAAATCAAAAGATGGCTCACAAGGACCTGGTCATTTGACAGCAAGGCGTTCAAAATTTTGCGCCGGTCAAACGCTAGGAACTCCTCAAGCGAAAGCCTCCCAAAGTCTCCTGAAGCAATTCTACAAAGATGCCTCCCCAGCTGCTGCTTGTCACTAAATTTCCTCCTGGCGTGTTTCTAGCAGCTGTTCCTGATGCGAATGGATAAAATAATTTTCCCAATTGAAAGGGTATATCTGCAGATGATAGCTCTTACCCAGCGAGCTAGCAGGAGCTCCTCTCAGCCTTCTTTCTTTCCTGACATCATTAATGCACTCCAGAAAAAAGGCCTCCAAATCCCGGCGCCTTGAAAGAGCTCTAGAGGCTTCCACCAGGTTCGACCTATTGTGTACAGGCCACGCAGTCTTCGATTTGCAAAGCCAGTTGACTTCCAATGGCATTAAATATGCGAATCCATAAGTATCGAGTAGTTTTTGGACTGTTTATTGTGGAAGAGTTCAGTGTATATCACCTCATCCCTGGCGTACTCGATTCGGGAGTTTCGCTTCGCTTCATTGTGAAGCCGGCGGTTTGCGGCGGTCAGTGTATAAACCTGTTTCTTCAGGTCTTCAATGGTCTTCTTTAGCACCTGTGGATCGTCTGAAGGGGTATGAGCCAACTGTTTCAAGCTCGGTTGGTATGGAGGATTATTCTGAATCGGAGGGGCTGCCTTCTTCACTGTGGCCGGCGGAGCAGTCGCTTTACGTGCATGGGCAGCAAGGCCTTGCGACTCAATGCATTCCTAATAGAATAAAAGTATACATCGGTGCTCGGGTTATCTTCTTCTAAAATTCTCTCAGAGCAGCAAACGGAGATACTCTCCGCAATCAGAAAAACAAGACTGACTCAAACAGCATATTGCAATGAAGTAATGGGAAGGGAGACAGTCGTTACTTTTGACCTGAGGGGAAATGCAGAACGTGCGAGGACCCTGCATTTGTCCACTTCTTATTTTACGCTTTGCTTTCTTTAGTTCTGCCTCCAGAAAGTCGCGGTCTTCTCGCAGAGCGTCAGTTCGGGCACGCCAACTAAGGAGGTCCCTCTTAAGCCTTTTGCAAACCTGGTTGTAGAAGGAAGGCATACAGAGCTTTGTGGAGGCTCTAGGCGTGCTAGTGTGCCAGCAGTGCAACTATGGCAGCAACCCTTTTACTTGAAAAGCACTGTAGTCCCCGTCACGGCTCCACCGTAACAAATCACTGCAATACCTGATCGAGCCTGACTGCTTCGTTAACGAACCACTGCAATTCCTGCTGAAGCGTTTTAATCCTCAAATCTCGTTCCAGGAGGTTTTTCTGTTCGTCGGCACATGCTTGGAGGCTTTCCACATGCTTTTGTACTTTTGCCATGTGGGAGCGGAATGCAGCGAAGAAATCCTCTTCGTGCTGAGCCAGCAGAATGTTTACCCTTCCTTCTAAGTCTTGTGTGGTTTTGGAGAGAAGCTCGATTGCCTCTGGAAGGCTTTTGGACTGTTGCAGCTCCACCATTGTGTCTGCATCGGCGTCTGCATTATCAGTCTGCTCCTCTTGGGCCAGAACAGGTAGTTCACTGCTGCCCTCTTCATCAAAATTTTGAAGTGGATCCAGGCGTGAGCTGTCAGCCTGTTCACTGAGTTTCAGTGTTTCCTGTGATTCAATGCCCCTGGTTGTACTTGTAGAGGGAGACGCAGAGGGAGAAGCAAGGGGTTGCATCTCTGTAGCGTCTGAGAGCCGGTTGCCGTCTTTGTCTTCATCCAGCAAGAACGAAACGTGGCTGGGCTTTCCATCAGGTAGGGCCGCAGACTTGCCATTTGCTTGTGACACTTCTTCTTTTTCCTGAACTGCATCGTCATCCTCCGAATCAACGGTTTTCGACCTATCAGCACTGCCGACAAGTTCATTGGTGACTTCCATTTGTCCAAATCAGGTGGATCTACGAAGGCGATGTGCTAGGTAATCAAGGACTACAGGACATTACTCAAGCTTGCTACTCCTTACTTCCTGTATAATGGTCTTAATCGATCA
This sequence comes from Eimeria zaria, assembly GCA_904066265.1. Taxonomy (NCBI): domain Eukaryota; phylum Apicomplexa; class Conoidasida; order Eucoccidiorida; family Eimeriidae; genus Eimeria; species Eimeria zaria. The sequence goes on from CAJFCY010000414.1 coordinate 2,545, forward strand.
CTAGAGATGATGGGGCTGGCTTCCACTCGCATGCACTGATTCATGGGGCTGGCGGCCAGATGCATGCAACCCGCTGAGCAGTAAAAAATGTTTACAAATTAAAATGGTTGGTGCAACCTGTGGGGCGTGTCGAGTGTGGAATTCAGCCTATGCTTGTTCTTTTTTCGAGTCGTTATGAACATTGTTTCTTCATGTTTAATATGGTGACTCTTAAGCAATACTTCCAAATTCACGCCACTTCGTAAGCTAGCAGCCACGAATAGGATGATTGGTGGCAAAATCTGGTCTAAATATGCAATTAAATGTGATAGGGCGCCCTTTGTGGGTTCGTCGTAACGAGGCGCTGGAACGTATGGAATGCCAGCTGTCACAACATGCCTTTTTTACGTGCGGCATGTAGCTAGCCTGTATTGATTCGCTTTTTGTGTTTAACATGGCCTACATATAGCCTGTTTGTACATGGATGGGGAAATCCTTGCACGGGTTGTTGTGAGTGATGACTCGAGCATGAGTAAAATCCAGGAGCGCTGACGGGCGTGCATAGCCCATGTGAAGCCAAATCGACATCCTCACATATTACAAACGGATCGAATCATTTAAGCTTTCTTAGGGGAGCTTGAATTCCATATATGCACAAATCAGCAAAGCAGTCCATTGCACTTTCGGTCGGCGTCTGCATACTACCACTTACTTATGGCGCCTATAGTTGCCTCCATCGTCTGCTTTCATGCACATTTGCACACAAGTGAGGTGGTGAGAAAAGCGGAGAGCGTCAATAATGGCTTGTGAGAGTTTAGCGATAGTCGAATAGGTGGTAGCATCGCAATACAGGCCTTCCCGCTAACCGCCATATCCTACTATCTGACTCAAGCGTTCCTTTTGCTCCAAGCTGGGTTAGTGTCAATTCATTAAGTTTGCCAGCATGAGAAAACTAACCCGGCTCATGACGGTCTTAACCTTTAGCCCGATTCACGCTGCCTGCTTGCGGGTGGACGTGTGGAGAATCCGACACTTTGAGTCTTTCGCATTCCATTCATAGGAAGAGCTGGCATCAGTATCACGCACAACATTACTGTGAAAGCTTGGATGCCATGCGCGATTACAAGCATACCAAGATTGAAAGGCCGATACTCGCACGCACTGGGTGATCAAGGGTAATTCCTCGCAATGAGCATTAACTCGTCCCCGTGGGCGCCTTAGCAGCTGCTTTCTGGAAGATCTTGTCTGGAACTTACTACTTTCTTGCCACCGTTTCCGTAAAACCAACGGTGCTAATATGCCAAGAAAAGCGTGGAACATTTAAGCCTGAATTGCCTGCAGTTTTGGCTGAAGGTACAACGGATCCTGCATCCAGTTCAAACACTGAAATGCGTACTACTGAACTACCTTTCCGGGAACAGTTGGGAGAGCTAGTTGCAGTGGCCAGGCCGGCGCACTGACACACCTGAGTACCTGCGAATCACAGGCCTTTTGTAGGGAAATTCATATTAAATAGACGTAAGAGGGGTCCTTTACGCAGACCTCCTGGGCCGAACGTTCCTCGCTCTACACGCTTTACACGTTTGCCTTGTACTATACATATACATATATATGCATACATAATTTACATATATTTATATAGTTGTTTTAGTCAAGATCTACACACCTAGCCAGCCACACTATTAATCAGCCCCAGTGCACAGCTGCCGAGAGCCCCGCAAGATCCATATTTTAAGAGCGGTGGGAATTTATGCTTCCAAACGGCGCTTCCCATTGGACTAAGCTAACTTGAATCAATGCAACTAGAATTTTAAGGGGGGAAACAACAATCCGGCGGCAGATGATTACACCACCTCTCACCGGAGAGCATAAACGCTATTTTCATTTACGGGTGATACGTGAATTACTACGTCCTTACAGGCTACGCATATAACGAGAGTCCTTAGTCTTATCAAAGGACTGTCGTGAGATGCTAAAAGGTCAAATAATTAAAAGATGATGACAGATCGAAAAATCCGCTGACCTGCTTCCCCAGCCCTTATGCATCCACTGCACGGCAGCTCGGCTGCCTGCTCACGGGGGCAGGAGGCGGCTCAACACGAGTTGCAGCGTCCCTCACCGCAACTCGTGCTGCACGGTAGCTCCACATGTACAAACATCCAAGCTCCATTTTCCTGCATGCACTAACCCAATAACCAATTGTTAAACAATTCCTTGTCCGTTAGTGGGTACGCTGTTCACCAGTGGGAGCGTACGTCTCAGCTGCACCTAGGGCATGCTACAGCTGCCCCCCTCCGCCTCAGATGGCACACACCACCTTGCGCAATTAATCTAGAGGCAGAGGTGCAAAAGGAAAAACATACGAAGAAAAAAGGAAGGAGAGCACCGAGGAGCACGCTACAGCTGCTGTACTGTTGCTGTCAACTCCCATATCGAGTCGCTGCCATCCGAATGGCGTGGCCACTCATCAGTGACGGCGACCTGGAGAGCATGTGGAGTTTAGGAACTCCTTTTGTTGCGGACATCCCGAAAAAGTGGAGAATTTATGGCGAGCGGCCCCCAACAAGACCGTTTACTGGGCCCGTGTGTGTGGGGGTCAGCCCAGCCCCAAATGTGAGGACCAGCCTCAAAAGGTGGAAACTGGGAAGGCTGTCAACTGCGGCGCCAAGCCGCCCATCAGAGAAGGGGAACACGTGGAACACCTTAGAGAGGAACGTAGAGCAAGGAACCTCGTAGGGAGAGAGAATCGAACAATTCATCACCTTTATTAGGGAAATAGGCAATTCATGGAAAATAAACCGAAGCTAGTCTTTCGGGCGCATATCCGTGCTTGCCGTAGCAGATGCTAAGTTGAAGATAGCCTGCATCTAGTCCTTAAGTATAGACTTATGGGCTTGCTTTTCTCAAACCCATTCTGGGTGTTTGTCGCCTGCCATTTCACCAAATATTCGCTTTCTGCCTGGCCTCTGCGAGTCGTGACACGTGTATCTAAGAGCTCAGTTTCCCCCAAATGCTCGCTCTCCCTGTATCGTCCCTACTTTTGAGAGCGGAGAGTACAAGCGGATATCGGTGATACCGGAACTGTTTTAGAAAACTCGCATTTATTGTATGGTGACATCTCTAATTTGGCGGTAAATTAGCAGTGTAGGCCAATGCGTCAACCCGAGAGCAGACCAGCAAAGGCCCTACCCAACGCATAGCAAAATTCCACAAGCGGTCGTCCACTGCGCGCTACGGAGGGCGAATCTACTAGAACCAGGCCGCCTGGGGGTGAAGGTGATCGCAGAGCGCCGCTTGTCGTACTTTATGGCTTGGCGTTCCTGTGCTTTCTTCATGCATTCTCGCGCTGCTGCATGTGTGTGAAAGCCTGAGGACGCTGTTGGACGGGGTTGGATGCCGGCCGCCAGGTTCAAGGTCGGATCAGAAAACAGTGTTTCTGTATAGACAAGTGATGCCGGATAGCAACGGGTAGAGGAGTGCACCGTTGTATTATAAACCCATTCTGCAACAAGGAAGGAAATCAAGTCACTTCGTTCAGTTCTTCTGAGGGTACAGCCGTAAATACGGGGCCAGCGTGTGGTTGGTGCGTTCCTTTTGGCCGTCTGCCTCCGGATAGTTCACTGTGATCATGTCGTGGTCTATGTTGAGCTGCTTCTTAAGTTCTTGCCAGAAAACGCTGTCGAACTTCGGATCCCTGTCAGCTATGATACATTTTGGGAAACCGTAGAGCTTCCGCACACGATTAATGAATAACAGCGCTAGTACGTCAGCTGTAACTGAGCTCGGGGAATGAAGTGAGCATACTTGCTGAGCCTGTCCACAACCACGCAAATACTATCGCAGCCTCTTACTGGAGGCAAAACCACTATTAGATCTATTGAGATACCCGCCAAGAACCGTTCAGGAATCGGGAGACTCTGCAGGAGTCCAAGATTGAGGGTGTTCAGCTGCTCATGCTGCCGACATTTCGGACATGTGAGGACGTATTCGTCGGATGAAGGACGCACCCTAAGGGGCGAAAAGGACCTTGCTACACGTTCTCCTGTCGTATTGAATTCACCATGGCCTAGTGAAGCATTACCATGCATTTTCCTAAAAACTTTTGTGCGGAGCGAAGCAGAAACGTATAACCGAAGGAGTCCACGCTTCGCCCGGTACCACAAGAGTTCGTCATCTGTGCTGTAATGCTTGACCCATCGCCCGTTGCTGAGCTTAGCTAGAGCCTCCGCTGTATGGGAATCTAATGAGTAAGAAGAACGCAATTTAGAAAGGAAAGAGAGAGTCTTCGCATATAAGAGTGGTTACGGAACACTGTGCTTGGCCCCTGGGGAGTAGCGAGTGCTACGTCGACAACCGCATTGGTGATATCCTTGGTATACTTGACTGTGGAATCGTACTGCGCGAGCCATCAAAGCCACCTGACAACTAGCTCATTATCGTAGTCTTGCAAATTCTTTGTCAAGTGCGTGAGGCATTTATGGTCGTTTTTAATGGTGACGTGTCAACCGTTTATGTAGTGCTGACATCTTGTGCTCCCCACCAGACTGCCTAGGGTTCCTCCTCATGTAACGGATACTTCTGCTCCTTTTCCGTAAAACGGTGTGAGTAGCAGGCGAGTATTCGGTGCTTTTTCGAGCCTATAGATTGCTGATAGAGAATTACCCCTACTTCTGTCTCATTGGCATCGGTTGTTAGGAAACAGGGTTTGTCGAAATCAGGGAGTGCCACTACTGGGGACGATGTGAGGTGTTGGATGAGGCTTTTGGCGGCTTCGTCTTCACTCTCCGTCCCAACAAGCTGCTTGTGCTTTTTAAGCAGATCCGTTAGAGGGGCAGCAATACGAGCGAATCCAGGAATGAAGTTGCGATAGTAGGAGGCGAGGCCGAGAAACTTCTGACCGTACGTTCTGGTATACAGAGGCAGGTGCCGCCTCCAAATTCTCTGTACCTTCGCTGGATCTAGTTCGACTTTTGCTTCAGAAAGACGCAACACTAAAGGGCGCATTGCTTGCAAGAGAAAGGAACACTTTTGTTTCTTCACAAACGTCTGGTCCTTGCGAAGCAGCTGCAGAGCATGCAGCAGGTACTGCGGCTGCTCTTGCACATTGCAGCTGAACACAAGCACATCGTCCTTGTACATCACCATATATCCCTCATCTATTACCCCCAGGAAGTCGTGGTTGGCCTGTCGCTGCAGCTTGTCAGGTACACTCACGAGCCCAAGGGACATTCATGCGTATTCTTATTTACGTGTACGGGCATGAAACGCATTCTTGTGCCTGTCATCCGGGTGTATTGGAATTTGCAAAAATGCCTCAGAGACGTCAAGTGATGAATATCCTGCGGAACCATGTAGGCGATTGTGAAGGTCTTCGATCCTGTGCACTGGAAGCTTCTGTCTTACGGTGGTTTTGTTGAGAAATTTGAAGTCGACGTGCATGTATCACCTTCCGTCCTTTTTCTTTGCCAACACCGGGTTATGTCCAAACGCGCTAGTTGACGGTTTAACCTTGCCTTTTCTTAATAAATCACCTGCTTGCCGCTCAAGCTCCTCCTCAAGTTGAGGGGGTCGCTGGTACCTTGGAACAAAGCTTGGGGTTGCTCCAGGGAAGAGTTCGATGCGGTCCATTGAGCGTGTAGCAGGTGGCCGGGCCGCCGGTAACACCTTGATAATTAGTACATCTGACAACTCTTCCTTCAATTGTGCTCATTTCTGCTGTTCTGGGGGTGTTAACTGAATTGAATCTCCCAAAATTGCGGTCTTGGTATTACCATCGCGACGGAGTGTATGCATTTCTTCATCGTATCCTGCAGCGCCTCTGCGCTGCGTTGGAGCCTCATTGCCCACCTTTCCGTGAGATACTGCCTCGACTCCTTGCACAGTTGAGGACGTAAATGCCGTTGGAAGTGCTGAGAGGTGCACTCTCTCAGTAAGTCCCGGCACATAGGCCTCGACACTTTCATCAGGGGGCGCATGCGCGCCCTCCGCTGGGTCACCCACGGCATACCTAGGATCATGTCGCGGTGAACTGGTCCAAAGTAGAAGTCCCGTCCCATAGTCCTATGGCGCATTCCAGACTTAACTGTCACATGTTATACCCATTGTTTTGCCGATTCTGCTGTCCTGCCTATCATCCGCGAAACGTAGTTGCAGAGACTGCGCCAACGAATGAACAGTCAGATTGCACCTCCGAGCAGTTGCTTCTGATAGAATGTCCACTTCGCATTCCCTGTCAAGTGGCGCAAGCACCTCCTGACCGTTAATGCGATCTTAAATAAGCACTGAATTTACCAGAGGGGATTTGCGGGTGAGGCTTTAACTACTTTTGGCCCCATCGCTGCTCTGCAGATTGCGCGGGGGCTCGAGCGCTTCCCTGATCCCTCCGTCTGATCCCTGGTGGCGCTGCTCGAAGTCTGGCTTCTTCAGCTCCTTTGCTGTTTTTATTCGTCTGCAGTATGAAACCTTGCTGTTGCAAAAGAAGCAGATACGCAGCTCATTACGTCTTTCCGGCTTTCTGTGTGAGGAATTCGCTAGTTGATATCGGTTGCCGCTTTTGGTCCCTTTCGGAGCTAGCGTGGCACTTAGAGTCCCAATGTCCATAGGTTCAGAATCTGAATCGTTTCTAAACCCTCTTTCTTCATTCTCAGCGTGTGCTGCTGAAGCTGCAGTTTTTCGTTCACCGCGGCCGACACCTTCCCTATTTTTTACCATTTGGGGCTGGGCTCCGCATTTGGGGCGGCGGCCGACCGTCGCCAGCGTGCCCGGTGGACAAGCGAATTGGAGACAGATCGCCAATAAGTATCCACTGTTTAGGATGCTGGAAACACAAGGCGGTTCCTGAACTCTTCGTATGCTCTGGGCAACCGTTTTGGAGCAGTGGCCAAACCACTGGGACGACAGCGACTTGAGGGCGGAGTAGCAGTGGCATTTTTGTTCATCTAGAGCGCCCCTAGGTGCTCTCCGCCATTTGAATCTTCTTCCTTTTTCGTATCTTTTCTATTATTCCACCATAAGTGCACAGGAGGGTGTGCGCTCTCTGCAGGTGAGGGGGGGGCAGATGTAGCATGCCCTACGTGCAATTGAGACGTGCACAACGACTGGTGCGCAGACTACCTACTAACGGAGAAGGAAGTGCTCAACAATTGCCTATTGAGTTAGTACATGCAGCAAAAGGGAGCTCGGATGTGTCTGGACATGGGGCTGCCGAGCGGCACGAGTTGCAGCGACGTGCACTGCAACACACGCCGGGCTGCCCAAACTCCCCGTGCATAGGCAGCCGAGCTGCAGCGCTATGGACGCCTAAATGCCGGGGAAGGATGTTAGGTGCCTTTACGGACTCTTTTCTTATAAGTATTTGGCTTTTTCGCAGCTCACGATAGTCCTCTGCTAAGATCAAGGACACAAGTCGCAAAGCTCGTACCTACGTTTCTGCGAAAGGTTGGCTACTGGACGCCAAGCAAATGCTAGCAATTGTGTGCACTGTTAGTGCGTGTATCAAACAGGGGAAGAAGATAGCCCCGAGACGCTTAAATGTGCTGCGCCCTTGCAGCTCACCACACACTGCAGCAAGGTGAGGCGTATCACGTGACTACTCTCCCCGCGAATAAGCCGTTGGCTCCTGCGTCACTGTACTCCGGGATCCTGGAGGCTAAAAGGGACGTCATCTGTTTTTCGTGAGCGTTTTGCTGATTTACTATCCTCCTATTGTAGCTGTCGAGAGCCCCCGCCACCACGATCGCGCTGCATGCTAGACGACAACCCCACATGCACCCCAACCCTAGACCTGTTATTATACAGGTGTTAACATTGTAGTTAATTGATAACGCTCGATATCCGTAACTAGTTCGCTTGTTGAATTACACGCAACATGTTCAGACAGCCCACGGCACACTGTGGGGGCCTGGTTGTGCAGGAGCGTGTGTTCCGCGTCATTGACACCCATCCTGTAGCTGTAAAGCTATGCAGATTCATCTGTTGATTGTATTTCCTATGAATTAAAATGAATGTGCGTGTGATGAGAAGTTTGCATACGCCAATGCAGGACAGACACCCCAGCTGTAGGGGGGCCAGCCCGTCATTGAGAGGAGGCAGCTTAGCGCGCGCTGTGACAGGGGGCTGGGGTCTGCTGCTGCACAACCCTGTGTTGTATTTAGGGTTTTTAAACAGTTTGTTGGTGGTGGTTTGTTTATTTGTTGTTATTTTTAGAACTGGTAGCGTCTCTTAACATCTCCGCGGTGGTGGAAGGGCTCGCATTTCTGGACGAGAGGTGGGGACTCATACCAAAGCGGCTGCTAGTGCGGTGCTTGTTTGATTCTATTTAGTTTTTTTTTCGAGATTTGTTGCTTGTCTCCTCTTTAATATTAAATCTCTTACCGTCGAGCTGTCTTCATCTCGCTGGTCGAAGCGCACGCTTGTTCCCCCGTCTCCCTTTGGCGTGTGTTGTATCCCCCATTGGTTGAGGTGGAGGCGGCTTTGTTTGCATGTATCATTTGTTCTTTCTGAGGTTCTAGACACAGCAGCATTTGCTGCCTCTCCTTCGTGTGGGGGGAATGAAGGTATTGACTACCTGTGCTTGCTTACATGGCGGCATCTGTATTCGGTGCTGCTGCAGGAGTTTATGCTGTTGGTTTGCTTGTTCTGTTTCATTGATGATTGATAAAGTCGTGTTACTGCTTCTTCTTTTCGGGTGTTTCTCATTCTTCGTACACGTCTGTGTTAGCTTTGGTATTCTGCCCTTGTGTTGTACGACTTTATTGCAGGGTCTGATATGCACGAGCTAGGCAAGCGTCGGTGTTTTTCTTATTTTCTTATTTTCTTTATCTTTTAGTTGTTCCACTGATTATCTATTTCGTCATAGATACTAGATCGTGCCACTCGCTCTGGTGTCTGTATAGCCTACAATGAGCGGGCAGCAAGAAAGGGATGACGGCCCAGAGAGGCCAGAAGATAGGCGCTCTCCTTCAAGGGAACGCCTCCGAGAGATGTCACAAGATGGACAGGGGGGCACCCGGGGCCCCTCAGTTGAACGTAGCCCTGAAGTGCGGCGCTCCAACTCGGGCAGCCGCCGCAGCAGAAGCCTCCAGCGTACAGACAGGCGTAGCCGCTCCTCGTGAGTAGTACTCCTTGCTTAGCTGATTGGCAACGATGATGCATGCTGTTCTGCTGCTGTTGCTTCTGTTGTTGTGGCTGCTGCTGTTTCTGCTGCAGCTGGTGTTTCTACTGCCGTTGCTGTTGCTGGTGGTGGTGCTGCTGCTGCACGGCTTCAGCTGCAGCAGGAGCCAGCAGCTGTCAGGCAGGCAGAGACTTTGATTGTGCGTAGTCGTCGTTGCTTGTTTCGAGTTGCTTGCCCGTGAGATGAGGAGTTACAGGGTTGCATCTTGTTCTGTTGCTGCTGTTGCTGCTGCTGCTGCTGTTGCAGACGCGGGAGCAGAAGCAGAAGCCGCAGCGGAGGCCGAGGGAGCCGTTACAACGGCCGTACGCACTACGGGGATGAGCGGGTTACCCATGTCATGGAGATTGAAGATGATGACGCCTCCTTCATCTTAGGAGCAGGTACCCAGATAAACCACCTGCTGCTGCTGCTGCTGCCCCTACGGCGCTTGCTGCTGCGGCTACTCTTGCTGCTGCCCTTACTTGTGCTGCTGCTAGTGTCGCGGTTTGCCGCTGTTGTTGTCTGCCTTTCGTGCTGGTGCATTTTTGTTTGCTGCTGCTGCTTTTTCTGTTGTCTGCCTTCTGCCCACGTACACCTCGTTGCGGTTGCAGGGGTTCGATTGCGGGTGAAGGGATGTGCGGGCTGTGCATGGGGTTATGTATGCACGCACGCATGCATACACAACCCGGGTATACGTGCATGCATGCAAGCCTACTTGCATAGATGTGATTCTTGGGTTGGTTTGTATGAAGGCGGGCGTACGAAGCGGAAGCTGAGTCACGTGTGTGGCGCTGAGTTAAATATAGAAGAGAGGAATGGGAAGACTGTCTTGGAGATGAGGGGGACAGAAGAAACAATAAAGAGGGCAAAGCTGTATGTTGGCTTCGTCATGCAGCAACGCGTAGGCCCCGTCCAACTACCGGACGACGCAGACACCCGAGACGATCTCACCATTATCGACGTGGGTATCAGAATAAACATGCATGCGTGCATGCATGCATGGATGCATGTATGCATAGATGCATGCATAGATGTAATGCATAGGTGGAATATGCAGGGTTGCGGTGCTTGCATGCATGCAATGCGAGCGTCTGTGCATGTATATATGCAGGCCCCTGTGCATGCTTGCATACGTACATGCGTGGATGCATGCATGCATGCATGGTTGGCTGCATGGGCGAATGGATACATGTTGTATTGGGCCTGAACTTTGCTCTTTTATCTTTCCCTCTGAGTCGCGTAGCTGTATGTATGAATTGGGGTGGGGTGTATGTACTTACAGGTACCGCACGAGTGTGTGGGTTACGTAACTGGCCGGAAGGGTGCAGGTCTTCGAAGTGTTGAAGAGGAGTGGAATACGTTGATGTTCTTCACAGACTTGCGTTCAGAGAAGGCAGGACAGACAGAGCGTCTTGCTATATTCGGCAGCCAGTATGTGGACGATCTATACTGAGATGCAGGGGATATGTATAGGATGTATACACTCTTGCCTGCTTCCTGCTGCTCTTGTTGCTGCTCTTGCTTTTGCTGCTCATGTTGCTGTTTATACAGTTCGTGTTGCTGTATGGAAGGGTTGCTGCTGCTGGATGCGGCCTTGTTTTAGCTGTTTTCTAAACCTTAGGGTTTTGTACAAGCATGCATGCAGAGCTGAATGCATGATTGTTTTGGGGCTTTGATGCATGTGTGCATGCAATGTGGGCGTGCATGCACAGACGCGCTCGTCGTGGTAGCGAGTTGAAGGTGATGTCTGCAGTTGAGCAGAAGATGCCGGGGTATTTCACCGATTCTATTACGGAGGGATCGACCACCAATGAGGGTTTTGACACCGACTATGTTGCTATTGCTGAGAAAGATTACTCCTATGCACTCGGTACGCCCTCTATACAGTGCATGCAATGCATGCGGTGCATGCATGCCAAACACGAAACCCTAAACAGTAAACCCAAGGTTTACATACAACACACGCATACACCGGGAGCGGCCAATGCATACAGCAGCAGCATAGTTGTCTCAGGGGATATGGGAGGGCTGCTGCTGTTGCTGCTGCTGCTAGTCTGTCCTGCCTGACGTGATAGTCTCTGTCTCCGTTGTCTTCGTATCCGCCTTGGGGTTACCACTTCACTAGGGAGATGCTCTCCTGTCTACAGTTCATGTTTATTGCTGCTACTGTTTCTGCTGGTGGTGTTGCTTGTTTGTTTGCTATTGCTGCTGTTGCTGCTGTCGCTTCTGGTATTGCTGCTGTCGGTGTTTGCTGCTACAGTATCTGCTCTCGATAAGCATATCTATTGTTGACAGTCACCAAACAATTTATACTGCACTTATTGTGTAGATTTATATTTGTGTATTACATATAATGCATGCAGGGCAGCGGGGAAGCACACGCAAGAAGCTGGCTAGAGCTTCGGGTGCAGTGTTAGAGTATGTTGGTAGAATAGCATTTATTGCGGGGACTCTGCCGGAGCGCACGCGAGCGAAGCAGTACCTTCAATGGCTTTGCATGCAACGAACATCCTTTGTTCATGTAGATACAGCAGGAAGGTGAGGACAGACTTACATCTCTATTTGCTTCTTGTAGGAGGAGGGTTTACGAGCTATGGTGGTGGGTGGGTGGGTAGTGTGTGTTACTAAGGTGGGGTTGTTCTTAGTGGTATTAGGTGTCGTAATTGTTCCTGTTATTATTAGTATTATTATTGTCTTTCTTATTGTCATTATTATTACTTTTATTGCTCTCGGTGTTGGTGGTGTTGTTACAGGGATGACTGCGAGGTGGTACATCTGCCACTGGATGCGGTAGCTTATGTGACGGGTTCTAAGGGCAGCAACTTGAGACGTGTTGAGGAGGAGACAGGTACCTTCATCTTCTTAGATGGAGCCAGAGGGGGTGGTGAGGAGAGACTCCTTATCTTCTGCTACGACCCAGAGTCAAGACGCCGTGCTCGCATGCGCATAGAAGACAGGATTGATGAGAAACTCTCAGGGCGTGCAAGGTTAGATAGGGCTGCCTCTCTTAACTGTCGCCTCTTCCCTCTACCTACAAGTGTCGCATGTTGGCTGCCTTGCCAACCGTCTATGGCTATCTATGACTGCCTTCTGTAGTGTCTGTGCTTGCTGTTGCTGGACCACTGGTTTTGGGAGGCGGGGTACCTTAGCGTTTATATATATATATAAAGAACTATATAAATGTAGTACTTTCTGCTGCACGGGGAGGTAGCGAGTCGGCAGTAGCAGTTACTGTGTATTGCGGTAGTGTACAGGTCCACTTCGTTGTGTTGTGCTCGGATCATTTTGTGATGTTTGTATTATGCGGCATATGTAAGCTAGCTTGTCGTGCATGTACATTGGGGTGTATGTACGACATTTTGTGGTGTAGAGACGCGAGGTTCATGGGAGCCAGTCTGCGGTGTATGTATATCCAGTGTGCCGTGTATGTACATGATGATGTACGAGCTGCTGTTGTTTTGTTGTTGTTTCCTTCAGGCCTTTATACCACGGCGGTGGCGGCGGAGGCCGTTACCGTTCTCCTTCTCCACGTCGTGGTGACTACGGTGGTTATGGGCGTTATGACGACCGCGGTGGTGGTGGTGGCTATTACGGTGGTGGTGGTTACTATCAAGGCGGTGGTTATTATGGTGGGGGGTATGGAGGTGGGGGCCCCCAGGG
>CAJFCY010000415.1:0-5000 GCA_904066265.1 Eimeria zaria
ACGGTGAAACAGAAGTTCCCGATGCCCAGGATCGACGAACTTCTCGATCGTTTGCAGGGTTCCGCAGTATATTCATCATTTGATTTCGCTGAGGCGTTTTTGCATATTCCAATACATCCCGATGACAGGCACAAGACTGCGTTTCATACCCGTACACGTAAACTAGAGTATACATGTATGCCCTTTAGGCTCGTGAATACACCTGCCGAACTGCAGCGACAGGTCAATCACGACTTTCTGGGACCAATCAATGAAGGATGGATGATAATATACATGGATGGTGTGCTTGTGTTCGGCCGCAACGTGCAAGAGCACTTACAGCATTTGCGGCGTGCTCTGCAACTGCTTCGCTAGAAGCAGTGGTTTGTGAAAGCACAGAAGTGTTCGTTTTCCATGCAAATAATCAGCTTCTTAGGTTTTCGTGTTTCTGCGGCAGGAGTTGAACCGGACCCAGCGAAGATAGAGGCGACTCGCCCGTGGCCCCTATCGCTGTACACCAGGACGGACGTACAGAAGTTTCTCGGCCTCGCCTCCTACTATCGCAACTTCATTCCTGGATTTGCTCGTATTGCTGCTCCTCTAACGGATCTACTTAAAAAGGACAAGCAACTTGTTTGGACGGATACTGAAGACGAAGCCGCAAGAAGCCTCATCCAACACCTCGCATCATTCCCAGTGCTGGCGCTCCCTGATTTCGACAAACCCTTTTTCCTAACAAACGATGCTAGTGACGAAGCAGTATGGGTAATGCTCTCTCAGCAGGCCATAGGCTCGAAAAAACACCACATAATCGCCTGCTACTCACATCGCTTCACGGAAAGGGAGCAGAAGTATCCGGTGCGTGAAAAGGAACTTTATGCGGTTTGATGGGGGGTAAAAAAGTGTCGGCATTATTTATACGGTAGGCATTTCACCATTCAAACCGATCATCAATCTCTAACGCATCTCACGAAGAGTTTTCAGGACTACGATAATGAAAGAGCTGTAAGGTGGCTTTGCCAGCTGGCGCAGTACTACTTCACTGTCAAGTATATCAAGGGTATCACCAATGTGATTGCCGACGCCCTCTCACGTCGTCCCCAAGGTCAGACACTGTGTTTTGCAACCACCCTTATATGCGAAGACTCTCGTTTTCTTTCTAAATTGCGTTCTTCTTACTAATTAGATTCTCATGCAGCGGCAGTTCTTGCCAAACTCAACAACGGACGACGGGTGAAGCACTACAGCACGGATGACAATCTCTTGTCGTACCAAACGAAGTGTGGACTCCGTCGGTTATACATTCCTGCATCGCTTCGCACAGACGTCGGTTATACATTCCAGCATCGCTTCGCACAGACATTTTGTGAAAAATGCACGATCATGCTTTAGCGGGTCATGGTGGAGTAAATACGACAGTAGAACGTGTGGCAAGGACCTTTTGGTGGCCTAGGATGCGCCCCTCAGTGGAGGAATACGTCTTCACTTGCCCGGAGTGTCAGCAGCATAAGCCGCGGAACACCCTCAAACCCGGCCTCCTTCAGAGTCTTCCGATCCCTGAACGGATCTGGACGGATATCTCAATGGATTTCATAGTAGATTTACCTTCTGTGAAAGGCTGCGATAGTATCTATGTGGTTATGGGCAGACTCAGCAAGTATGCCCACTTCATTCCCTGTTCAAGTGTAGCCCTGTCCCAACAGGCTACTTGTCCGAACGCCCGTAAGTAACGTGGGATCTCCCTTATTGATGTTAGTAAAATAGAAAGTTTAGGTTTATGTTGCGAATCGAAGGAATTTTCCCCAGGAAAACTCTCTAACGATTCTCTCCCACGGATCCCCCACGGGATCCTTCCGCCTATCTCCTGCACCCAGGGGAGGGACTGGCGTGCCATGGCCCCTAGTCGGCCAAGGCCTACGGTGGCTAGCGGTTGCGGCCGCTGGCATGGGTGCAGATATGTGACTAATTACCTCTATCGACTTTGTCTTCTAAATTTTGCCTCATAAACCCCTTTTGTACACCCAATTACTAGTGTCCGTGACCCTAGCCGGTGTCAGATAGTGGCGGTCCTACGGCCGGCACTGCATCAAGCTCGATTACCGCCGAGGGAGTAGCGCAATTATTCATTAGTAATGTGTGGAAGCTCCACGGTTTTCCAAAAAAGTATCATAACTGACAGGGATCCGAAGTTTGTCAGCGCACTCTGGCAAGAACTTATGAAACAACTCAGCATATATCACAACATGACCGCCGCGAACCATCCGGAAGCAGATGGGCAGACGGAACGCACCAACCGCACGCTCGCTCAGTATTTACGGCTCTACACTCAGCAGAACCCAACAAAGTGGCTTGATTTCCTTCCTTGTGCTGAATGGGTTTATAATACAACAGTGCACTCTTCTATCCGTTGTTCCCCGGCATCTCTCGTTTACACCGAAGTGCCGTTGGCTGAGTCGATCTTGGACCTGGCTGTTGGCAGCCAGCCCCCTATAAATGCGGCCTCAGACTTTCGCATACAGCTAGCAGCAGCACGGGAATGTATGAAGAAAGCTCAGGAACGTCAAGCTAGAAATTACGACAAACGGCGTTCCGCTATCACTTTCAACCCTGGCGACCTGGTTCTTGTCGATTCGCACGCCCTTCGTAGCGCGCAGGGGGGCGAGCAGCCGAGGAAGTTTGCTATGCGATGGGTGGGACCGTTCGCGGTCCGTTCTCGTGTCAATGCATTGGCTTATATAGTGGATTTACCACCAAACTGGAGATGCCATCATACGGTAAATGTTGGTTCTCTCAAGAAGTTTCGCGAATCCCCAAAGTATCCTCGTACACTTCGCACTCAACAAAAGGAGCGCCCCAGGGAGAGAGACCAGTTGGAGGAGACGGAGATCCTCGACACTCGTTTAACAATGCGGAGAGGTCAGGAAAAGCGGGACTATTTAGTTCGGTGGTCAGGTGGGTAGCACACAGAATGGGTCTCTGAGGAACAGCTGCGGAAGTCGATTTCAACGGAGCATCTCCAGCCTCTTTTTCAACCTGGAGACCCTGAAACCTAAAAAGAAAAAAAAAAGCTCGCAGGTCGTCGTTTCTGCGTTTGGGTCAGCACTTTTGTTTTCATCTGATTCACGTTTCATGGCGTCTTTCTTTTACCAGAGCACACCAGGGCGTGTATTGTCTGCGGACGAGGAGGGGCCAGATGTAGCATGCCTTTCGTGCAGTTAAGCCTGGAGGGCCAACAACAGTTGAGACTTTTGAGACGTGGGTTCTACGTCTGCACTGCCTCGTGGATTGTCTACCTACCAACGGAGATGGATGTATTAAGCAATTGCCTATTGAGTTAGCAGATGCAGCAAAAGGGGGCTTGGATGTGCCTAGAGTTGGGGCTGCCGCGCAGCACGTGTGCACTTGTTGCAGCGAGGTGCAAAGCAACATAGGCCGAACTCCCCGTCCCTAGGCAGCCGAGTGGCAGCGCTATGGTTGCCTAAGCTCAGGGAGAGGAGGTCAGCTGCTTTTTACGAACTCTTTTCTTATAAATATTTAGCTTTTCGCAGCTCACGATAGTCCTTTGATAAGATCAAGGACTCCCGTTAAAATTAGTGGCAGCAGCAGCAGCAGCAGCAACAAATGTTGCTGACTAGACACTTCGCTTTGCTGCAGCAAATATGCATATTGCTGCATCACTACGCACCACTGCCAGGCAGCTAGCTACACCTGGCTACAGCTAGCCACAGCCAGCTACAGCTAGCTGCAGCTAGCTGCAGCTAGCTATAGCTGGCTATCTACGGTAGCCTCTGCCTACGGCTAGCTACCGCTAGCCCCAGCTAGGTGGCGCCCGCGCTAGGACAGCTACAGCTAGCTGCAGCTAGCTATAGCTAGCCGCTGTGGGGTGCAACTAGCTATAGCTAGCTACAGCTAGCTACATTTGCTGCATGCAGTAAGTAGCATGCCGCTGCTGCAAAACAAATTGCTGCAGCTTGGTTTAGAAGATGCAGCAGCTTTGAGGTGTACGTACACCCGAAATAAACAAAAGTATATGCAGATGAAGTTGTGTTTATAAACTCAACAGCTGCTGCTGCTGCTGCTGTTTCTGCTGCTGCTACTGCTCATGGTAACAGCCACTGCTGCTGCTATTGCTGTTGCAGCAGCAGCAGCAGCAGCAGTAGCATACAGACAAGGCGGCATGCATGCTGCTTAGCCGGGTGTAATTAAATAGCAAAAGTTATTAGAAATAAGTTAGTTTATTTAAATAATAATATTATTTCTATAGTAATATATATGTTTAGCTGTCATTACACCGCAGCACTGCAGCAGCAAACACCTGCAGCAAAGCCCCGTGAGGGAGGCGGCAGCGGCTGCTGCGGTGTATCGACAGCTATTAAACTATTTATTTAAACTTTGTTTATATTCTTTTGCAATTATTCATGCTGTACAGACACCCCAAAAAGTCTAACAACAACAAACAACCCTCTATACCTAAGCACAGCTACTGCAGCAGCGGCTGCTGCTGCTTCCGCAGCAGCAGCAGCAGCAGCAGCAGCAGTGGCAGCAGCAGCAGCAGCAGCAGCTAACAACTGGAGCACACTCCTTGGAGGTTTGCTGCTCTCTGTCTGTGCCTCCCAAGGGTGCTCATGAAGTATAGCTAAAGACAGCAGGCACGAGCAGCGCGCTGCTGCTGCTGCTGCTGCTGCTGTTACTCCTGCTGCTGATATTGTTGTGGTTGCTGCTGCCGCTGCAACGTGAGCAACTCGACGGAAGTAGCAGTCCTTTGCTACCGATGGAACCGGAGGATGCAGCCAGGCATGCAGCAGCTGCAGCAGGAGCAGCTGCAGCAACAGCAGCAGCTGCAGCAGCAGCTGCTGCAACAGCAGCAAATGCAACACCTGCAACAGCAGCAGCTGCACCCGCAGGATCTGCAGCAGCAGCAACCCCTTCATATGCTGCCTCTCAAGTCTGACACTGCGCAGCCTGCTGCAGTGCCGCATGCTCCGCCGCTGCAGCGTATGCAGGGGCAGCAGCCGCAGCAT
>CAJFCY010000415.1:7500-15314 GCA_904066265.1 Eimeria zaria
AGCATGAGCAGCAGCTGCGGCAAGTGCTGCAGCAAGAGCTGCAGCAGCAGCACATAATGCGGCCAGTGTCTGCTTCGGGTCTTACGTCCATGCAGCAACAGCAGCAGCAGCAGCACCACCTGCAGCAGCAGCAGCAGCAGCAGCAGCAACAGCAGCAGCAGCAGCAGCAGCAGCTGATGCAGCAGGAAGAGGAGCAGCAGCAAGGTGTGTTGCGGCTGTATCTGCAGCGCCGGCTGCAGCAAACTCTGCAGCAAGCAGCAGCACGGCAGGGGGTCTCGCTTGTTGCTGCTGATGAAGCAGCAGTTGTGCAGCGGCTGCTGTTTGCTCTCCAGCTAAGACTTACGTGGGTCTGCTGCTGCTCCTGCTGCTGTTGCTGCTGCTGTTGCTGCTGGTTGTCGCGCTGCTGCTGCTGTTCCTTATCATACTGCTGCTTTTGAGGCTGGTGTTGCTGCTGCTGATGCTGCTGGCTTTCCTTCTGCTGCTGCTGCTGCAGCAGATGCTGCTGATGGTTCTGTTGTTTGCTTCCTGCTGCTGCTGCTGCTGCTGCTGCAGCTGACGCTGCTGAGAGGTTTGCTGTTGATGTACAAGTGCTTCAGCAGCCAGTTTCTTACGTGGCTGTTTTGCTGCTGCTGCTGCTGCTGTTGCTGCTGCTGCAGGTTGCTGGCTCCTTGCCTGGAGGCGATATCGCATTATCGGGTTGACAGAATATTTTCTCGCTTGACCAGCAGCAGCAGCAGCAGCAGCAGCGACGCAGCAGATGCAGACGGCATGGGAGCTGCTGACGTTGGCGGGGATTGGGGTGATGCAGCAGCAGCAGCAGCAGAAGGCCCGCTGCATGGTAAGAAGCAGCAGCAGAATGTGCTGCAGCTAAAACCGCAGTTGAGTTTCTCCGTCTTGGCTGAGTTGTTTCTGCGCAGGGAGAACGATCAGCAGGTGGTGAGCTGCTGCTGCTGCTATTGCTGCTGTTGCTGCTGCTGCTGCTGTTGCTGCTGCTGCTGCTGTTGTTGCTGTTGCTGCTGCTGCTGTTGCTGCTGTTGTTGCTGCTGCTACTGCTGTTGCTGCTGCTGTTGCTGTTGGGTGTCTTTAGGCTGGTGCTGTTTTCGGCTTGCTGTGTTCTCCCTCATGTTTACGTTTTCTGGCATACCTTTTCTTGCTGCTGTTGCTGCTGCTGTTGCTGATGCTGCTGCTGCTGCTGCTGCTGCTGCTGCAGGCTGAGCGACTCCACCGACTTAATGAGGGTCGCCGCCGTGTGAAGCATCGAATGAAATCCAGAGGCGCCGTTGGGGGGCAGCAGGCATCGAAGACAGAGGAGGTGCTGCTGCTGCTGCTGTTGCTGCTGCCTGCTGCTGCTGCTGCTCTTTCTGCTGCTGCTGCTGCAGCTGGTGCGGTTCCTCTTGGTGCTGTTGCTGTTACTGCTGCAGCGGCCCCTTTCCCCTCGTTGGTGCTGCTGCTGCAGCTCCCTCTGTTTCTGCTGCATCTGCTAGTACTCCAGCACGCCTGTTGCTGTCGCTGCTGCTGCTGCTGTTGCTGTAGTTCGGCTTGTTGCAGCTGCATATGGAGCAGCAGCAAGTCTTCGTTTTTCGTCTGTCTCCTTTGCTGATATGTGTAAATGCTGCCACTCATTTTTATTTTGCTGCAGTATGTTTGCTTCTACAGGGAGACGCTGCTGCGGGCGTCGCGGGAGCTGCTGCAGCAAATGCTGCAGCCGCTGCTGCAGCATCGGTTGATTCTGCTGCCGCCAGCAGCAGCAGAGGTGCTGCGGGGTTTGCTGACGAGCAGCCGCAGCAGCAGCAACGGCCAGAAGAAGTGGCTCTGGAGAAGGCCCAAGAATTTGCAGAGGTATCTTGCTGCTACAATTGCTGCTGTTGCTGCTGTTGCTGCTGCTGCTGCTGCTGTTTGTGCAGCTTGGAGATTCGACAAGGCACTGTTGCTGTTGCAGCAGCAGCAGCAACAGCAGCATCCGCAGCCGCTAAAGTAGCATTGATAGTGCTTATGCTGCCGCCTTCCATAAAGGTTTATTGTTTGCTGCTGTTGTGCTGCTGCAGGTGGCTCACAGCCAGCGGCTGCTGCTGCTGCGGCTGACTGCCCTCGACCTGAGGGCTTTGCTGCAGCTGTCTGCAACAGATTGTCTCATCCCTCTATCTTTTAAGTAAGTGCAATCATCACGCTGCTGCTGCTGTCGCTGTTGCTGCTGCTGCTGTTGGTGCTGCTGCTCCTGCTTTTGCTCGATAGTACAGCAGACAGCAGCAAAACGATCATATGCCTAACTAGACCACTATACTGCAGCGGCAGCAGCAGCAGCAGCAACAGCAGCAGCAGCAGCAGCAGCATCATGAGTTATCCTGCCGAGCTGTAGGTGTCACGTGGCTTTGCAGCAGGTGCTGCGGAAGTAGATTTGCGAAGCATTGCTGTTGCTGCTTCTGCTGCTGCTGCTGTTGCTGCAGGAACCGCTTGCTGCAGTTCTTGGAGCTGCTGCATTTCGACCTGCAGGCTGAGCCCCCGCGGCTTCCTCCTGCTGCAGTGCGTCTTGCTGCTGCACCTTCATCGGCGTTGCAGCTGCAGCAGCAGCAGCAGCACACCCAGTACCCGCAGCAGCATAGTCTTTATCAGCAGCAGTTTAATGCAGCTGTTGCTGCAATGAACAGGCCGCACATGCTGTCAAATAGCGCAGCAGCAGGTGCTGCTGCTGCTGCTGCTGCTGCTGCTTCTGGTTCGCTCATCCCACAGTCAGCAGCAGCAAATCTTGCTGCAGCCGCTGCTGCTCAGGCAGCTGGGGAAGGCGCAATGCGGGGTAGCGAATCTGCTTCTGCTGCTGCTGCAGCAGGAGCTTCCGGCTCAGCAGCAGCACCCGCAGCAGCATCATCAGCAGCAGCAACAGCATCAGCACCAGCAGCAGGAAGCTCCCAGGCAACACCTGGTGCTGCTTCAGGCAGCACATCTGCTGCTGACAGCAAAAGGAGGGGAGGCGGCATTGCAACAAAGAATAGGAATAGAAAGAAAGCTGCTGCTGCTGCTGCTGTTGCTGCTATTGTACTTGAAGCAGAAGACAAGAAGCGGGCAGCGATGCTGCAGCAGCAGCAGGAGATGTTCCTGCAGCAGCACGGAGTTGTAGCCTCCTACCACGAGCAGCTGTACAGGCAGCAGGGGGCCTCGCAGACACAGGAACAGCTGCTGCAGCAGCAGCAGCAACAGCAGGAGCAGCTGCATCAGCTGCAGCAGCACTTGCTTAGGGGCACCAGCGCCAGTATGCATGCGCTGCAGCAGCAACATCTGCAGCAGCAGCGGGCAGCCGAAGAGGCACAGCGTAATCGTGCTGCTGCTGCTGTTGCTGCGGCTGCTGCTTCCGCTGCTGCGGCTGCTAGCATGCACACCCCGGGACACCCGTCGCAGCAGCAGCAGCAGCAGCAGTACCAGCAGCACCAGCAGCAGCAGTACCAGCAGCACCAGCAGCAGCAGATCCCAGCAGCAGCAGCAGCAGCAGCAGCAGCAGCAGTAGACAGGCGGCAGCAACCCAGTATGCCTCGCTTTGCTGACCCGCTAGCTGCAGCAGGTAGAACGTCGGAGCTGCTGATTCCGGAGGTGGAAGAAGAAGACTTCTTGTGAACTGCTGCTGCTGCTGCTGCCGCTGCTGCTGCAGCTGCTGCTGCTGCAGTATTTTTTCTATCAATGTATAAGTTGCGGCACCAGCAGCTACCCTCATATTAGCTGCAGCAGCAACAGCAGCAGCTGATACTGTAGGGACAGCAGCAACTAGAGCTGCAGCTGCAGCAGCAGCAGCATGCTTAGAAGCTCAGCAACTGTAGCAGCTCCAGCTGCAGCAATTGCTGCTGCTGCTGCTGCTGCTGCTGCTGCGCAGGGTGAAATTGTTTGTTTTGTTTTTGAAGGCTCAGCAACAGGAGGTCTCTGCTTCGTACACTTGACGCTGAATTCTTGTGTCTGTGTTGCTGCTGCTGTTGCTGCTGCTTTGCTGTTAAGCTGTTATTTGTTTTGCTGCTGTTTGCTTCTCGTTGCAGCTTGCTACGCCTATGTTTGTCCTCATCTGCTGTCTCCTGTCTCCTGTCTCCTTTGCAGTGTCTGTCTCCATACCTTGTATTCTATCTGTCTCCTCCTCCTGTCTCTGTTATTCTTTACTGTCTCCTTTCTTATTCTCTGTCTCCTGTCTCCTTTTATAATTATTTTATTAATTATGTTAGCTGTATATACACCTCACCTCACACCTGCTGCTGCAGTTGTGAAGGAAAGCAAACACACAGCAAATAACTTGCCGGCTGGCTGGCTGCCCTAGC
The DNA here is from genome assembly GCA_904066265.1 of Eimeria zaria. Lineage (NCBI taxonomy): Eukaryota > Apicomplexa > Conoidasida > Eucoccidiorida > Eimeriidae > Eimeria > Eimeria zaria. The sequence goes on from CAJFCY010000415.1 coordinate 11,787, forward strand.
TAGGGTTTAGGGTTTAGGACTAAGGGCTGAGGGTTTAGGGTTTGGGGTTTAGGGTTTAGGACTCAGGGTTTAGGGTTTAGGGTTTAGAGTTGATGGTTAAGGGATTAGGGTTTAGGGTTTGGGAGTGAGGGTTTAGGGTTTAAGAGTGACGGCAGCAGAGGTAGCTGTTATACAACTGAGACAGATGGACGGAGGAGAGACGGGGACTGTAAAAGGAGTTAAAGGAGAAAGAGACAGCAGAAAGAGACAGGAGACAGGGGATAGAGGCAGGAGACAGGGGATAGAGGCAGGAGGCAGGGGATAGATGGAGAGACAAGGAGACAGATAGACAATGAGGCAGATAGATAGATAGACAAGGGGACAGATAGATAGAGAGACAAGGAGACAGATAGATAGAGAGACGAGGAGACAGATAGACGGGGAGGGGAGGAGACACTCTTTGTCTCTATCACTGTCTCCCCTATCTCTCCCTCCTCCTTTATCGCTATCACTGTCTCCTTCTGTGTTATTATCACTATCTGTCTGTCTCCATCTCTATCACTGCTTCCCTCTGTATATGTATAACTGTCTCCTGTTCTGTCTCCTTTGTTATATTTGTCGCTGTCTCCCTGTCTCCTTTCTGTCTCCTCCTGTGTCTGTCTCCTTTCTGTCTCCTCCTGTGTCTGTCTCCTTTCTGTCTCCTTCTGTGTTTATTTGTTTGTCTCCTTCTTGTCTCCTCCTTTGTTTATTTTTTGTTTTTGTCTCCTTTACTGTCTCCTTTGTTTTATTTATTATTTTCTCGCCGTCTCCTCTCCTTATTGTCCCCTTATTGTCTCCTTATTGTCTCCTTAGTCTCCTCACTGTCTCCTTATTGCCTCTTCACTGTCTCCTTACTGTCTCTTTATTGTCTCCTCACTGTCTCCTTACTGTCTCCTCAGTGTCTCCTTATTGTCTCCCTATTGTCTCATTGTCTCCTTTTGTGTGTATATGTTGTTTCCTTCTGTCTCCCTCTGTCTCCTCCTGTCCCCTTCTGTCTCCTTTTGTGTGTATATGTTGTCTCCTTGTTTATACGTTTGTTTATTTATTTTATGCTGTCTCCTCCTCTGTCTCCTTTCTGTCTCCCGTCTGTCTCCTTTTTAGCTGTCTGTCTCCGTCTGAAGGCAGCTGTCTCCTTTCTGCTAATAACACAACTACTTACTGCAGCAGCAGCAACAGCATTTTTGCTGCTGCTGCTGCTACTACTACTACTGCTGCTGCTGCTGCTGCTGCTGCTGCTGCTGCTGCTGTCGTGGGCCCACGAGGGCCCCCCTAGGTTCTTCGTCGGTCCTTGTTGTGTCTATGGGAGAATAATAAATATAAATATGTATATAAATATATAATTATATATATATTGTTTTTGTTTGTTTAACTCGCGTTGCTGCAGTTGCGGTGTACGTACACCTCAATACATATCGATAGTATACTTTATTTCTGTGTCTTACAAGCATTTATAGCGGTCTGCTGTTGCTGCTGCTGCTGCTGCTACAGTTGCTGCTGCTCGCGTTGCTGCTGCTGCAACTCCTACTGCAGCATCTACCATTCTCATCACTTTTGTTGTCACTGCTGCTGCCGTCTTGTACGTTGCTGCTGCAGTTACCGCTGCGAGCTGCTGTTGCTGCTGTCGCTACTGCAGCGAGCTGCTGTTGCTGCTGTCGCTACTGCAACGCGGTACAGCAGCGAGCTGCTGCTGTTGCTGCAGTGAGTTGCTGCAGCAGCAGCAAGTAGCCTGCCATTACCTCAGCAGCATTAACAATTCAGGGGGGCCCCATCAGACAGCTCGGGGGCCCCCCCCTCCTCTCAAATGTCGAGTGGCAACAGAACTGCTCGATGGCCTCCGCAGCAGAAGCAGCCGGGGATGTTGCAGCAGCAGAAGCAGCAGCAACAGCAGCAACAGCAGCAACAGCAGCAGCAGCAGCAGCAGAGGGGCTGTCCTGCCCACTGGGCCATCTTGCTGACAGTCTTGGAGGTCTTTCCAGCTCATCTGAGGTATGCCGGATTTTGCTGCTGCTCCTTCACAGCATCATTCGTACACAGTTGCTGCTGCTGCTGCTGTTGCTGCTGCTGCTGCTGCTGCTTTCGGCACTGCATGCATGTGGCTGAGCATGCTCGGCCTCTCTTCTAACCTCCTCCGCACGCTGCTGCTACTGTTGCTGCTACCACCGCTGCTGCTCCTATTACTGCTGCTGCTACTACTACTACTACAACTGCTGCTGCTGCTGCTGCTGCTGTTTGTGTGTTGCAGCATTGGGGCGAGTGTTGACTTGCTGACGTCGCAGCTAGGAGACAGAGTATATATATGGCAGGCAGGCAACGAGGTGTTTGCTTCCTTCTTCTGTCTCCTTTCTTGTGCTGCTGTCTCCCGTATTGCTGCAGCAAAACCACAGCTAAGACACAAGCTGCTGCTGCTGCTCTCACTTTGCTGCAGTCTACCTGCTGTTGCTGCTGTCTCCACCAAAAATGCAAGAATCTATTTGGCTTGCAAGTAAGTTAGATGCAGCTGTACATACACCTCATATACGGGTTAGTTAAATATTCAATGAAGCAGCAGCAGCAGCACCAGCAGCAGCAACAACAACAGCAGCAGCAACAGCAGCAGCGGCAGCAACAGCTGCAGCACCGATAGATTTTGCCGCGGCTGGTGTAGTGTGCATCTGCACTGTTGTTGCTGTTGCTGTTGCTGTTGCTGCTGTTCCTGTTGCTGCTGTTGCTGCTGCTGCTGCTGCTGCTGCTGTGTTGCAGGGTGGTGGCTGCGTTGCTTGGGGGAAAGCCTTTGACAGGTTCTTTTGTCGTTAGTCTCACCCTCCTAAACCCTAAACCCTAAACCCTAATGTGGGATACAGAAATGGAGGGCTACAGACCTCGTCTCGGTAGAGTCTAGGGTTTAGGGTTTAGGGTTTAGGGTTTGCGGGATGTGCTGCTGCTGCTGTTGCTGCAGGTTCTCTCTTCGTGGATTTCAGGTGCGCAATAGCCTGCTGCTGCCGCTGCTGCTGCTGCTGTTCTTGTTGCTGTTGCTGCAACAGCTGTTGCTGTTGTAGGTTGTTGGCATTGGCCTGCACCGGCGAGGGGGAGGATTAGGGTTTAGGGTTTAGGGTTTAGAGTTTATGGATTGGTTTGGGTGCAGAATGGCCGGATATAAAGCAGAGAGTCACCTGGTAAGACAGACAGGCTTTATCATATTGCTGCTGTTGCTGCTGCTGTTGCTGCTGCTGCTGCTGCTGTTGCAACTGCAACGGTTGCAGCAACAGTCGCTGTTTCTGCTCCTGCTGTGTGTTTTTGCTGCAGCTTTTCGTCGATTTATGCTGCTGTTAGCGGATCCCTGCTTCTTGGTGAGTAAACTCAAGTTGCTGCTGCTGCTGTTGTTGCTGTTGCTGCTGTTGATCCTGCTGCTGCTGCTGCTGCTGCTGCTGCTGTTGCTGCTGTTCGTTGTGTTGTTGCAGTTGTCTTCGCCGTTGACGTTGCTGCTCTTTCTGTTGCTGTTGCTCTCCATGCAAGTGGTGCCCCTGCTTGCAT